>CM076579.1:817497619-817755979 GCA_034641835.2 Pinus albicaulis | reverse complement strand
ATATCTTTCATGATGTGAAAGTCATGCTTCATCTCTTTATCAAAGAGTCTTGCAAAGGAGGAGGATTTAGAAACATCACTTGATGAAGCATCGCTATGTAAATGAATTAAAGAACTTCAACAACAATTCACAAAGCTTCAAAAACAATTGTCAAATCTTCAAAAACAATTTGGTTGTAGATTCAAGCTCTTCTCTGCAGCTTGTATCTCTCCTTCAAGAAGCCTCTTTTGCAAACAATCCCTGTTGTGCTTCAAGGGTTTCCTTGAGGCCCTATGGGTAAGGAGGATGCTTTCATCCTTCTTCCTACTTATCCTCTTCACCTCTAACAAACTCAAACTTTTAAGCATCAGTCAATTTGAAAATAGTAAAATTCTTCGCACTATTAAACACCCTTCAAGTCAAACAAGCAACCTAGTGCTCTATCAAGTAAGAAAACTAGTGCTCTGATACCAACCTGATATGATATGAGTGGCTGACTTGTTTTTATATGCAAGCACCTCCCACTCAATTAAAACAAATTAAGGATCTTTCTTATACATGCATGTGTGGAATTGAATTCTTGATTCATATGTATGTGTTTTAACTGGTTTAAGGCTTTATGTGTGAGCAATTAAACATTTGTTTAAACGGATTAAAATCATGTACAACAACCATAAATTGTAGAAAATTAACCAAAAACGCATAACAACAAACATAATAAATGATTTCACCCTCAACACTTGGGCTACATCTTCTTGAGCCTCCGTCAATGGACTTGGCTCTTTGGGATTAAGATGGTCAATTTATTTTACAAGCTGATTCTAAAATCCAATGGTTGTTTGGACTGCACCAATGGGTTTAGAATACCAAAATGCCCCTAGATTGACTGCTCAATCTCTGGAAATGGACCTAGGCTCCCTTGGGCTTGACCTCTTCCGTCAATGTCCTTGAGATTCCTTGAGCTTCTCTGTGGCACAAACTCTCCTAGAAGTCCTCTTCTACTATAGAAACCTATTATGCTATCTCCAACACATATCAATCATCCAAAATAGGTTGTTCACTCGCTCAGAATGAACTCAGGCTCCCCGTTTTTTGCCTCCAACATGTGGTGGCACTGGGCTCCCTAAAACTTCCTTGTGGCTTATTAATCTCTAGAAGTATCCAAATTATTCTGCAAACCCCATCATTGGATTTATAAGGTTCAATATAGTCAGAAATGACTATTGGTTTCCTAAGAATGGCCTCTGGCTGCCCTAGCTAGGCCTCATTCTCCTGTTGGCTCCTGGTGGCCCTTTAAAATTATCTGAAGCAAAATCACACTCAAAAGTCCTCATCTAGCTCTAAAAACCTCACCAATGGCTCTATAATTCTCGAATTAGTAAAAAATGACTCTTCCTTTACTCAAAATGGTCGAAAATTGAGCCTTCTACACTTTTTCCCAATATCTCCTAGGAAAACTCCACTAAATGTGGATAAATCCAGTTAACTGGAGTTAGATTAGGGCTGACCGCCAAATTTGGTGTGCCCTTATCCACTCCTCCAATAAAGTTGTGCATTAAAATTTATGGTTAGGGTGATTGCCACATGTGCACCCCCAAACGTTAAGTGGCTTATGCGTTAGCGGAAACAACAGAATACCATATCGAAGTTTCATTATACATACATACGTTAGCGATCAACATCGGATCCATTTTATGGGACTTCACAATATCAAACAAATTCACAACCAAAATACAAGGTACATCGCAGATTGCATGTCGTGGAATATAACAATACCCTTAACGTTTAAAAAATACAAGTGTTGACGCGAAGTTGCGATCACATCACCACATCACAATTTGACCGAAATATTTTTTCGCAGATCGCAAATGTTAACATTTCACAATACCGCCACTTTAATGACTTCGCAGACCAAAAAAAATGCATTATTTCTATCGCATACGATATCCGATCTCATCGCATCACATACTAAATAGTTTATTGTGCAAAATTCTTATCCATAACCACAGAAATCTGCGATATGTGCTTAAGCGCTATATCGACACGTGGCTGCTCTTGCATCATCACATCATCACTTATATTATTTAATTTGTGATGTATTCCATGTAAATAAAACCAATTTCTATTGTGATGCGCACAATCTCTCTTGTTGCGTTTTAAACTCTCTACCATTGATCTCCCACTGTTGCTTCTGCGATCTAATCACCACCGTTCGACCCTCGCTGTTGATTGGATCATGGCCGTCCGTTCCACCTGCAACATTTCCGTGGATGTGCAATCCCTGATTCTAAATGCAAAGTTCAAGACTCCATGACAGCCACCAATTCGGATCCCACTCTGCTGGTCAGTTCGGTTCTGAACCTGTTTTGGAAAGCGATCAACAGGCCATAACTCAATCATACTAACTCAGAGTTTGATGAAACGAGTTGCGTTGGAATCCTAGTGACGAGATCTACGCTCTCATATTAGTTCGAATCATTTTTAAGAACTTTGAAATTTTAGCTAATCCTTAGGCCCTGATCCCAATATGATCACTTCATATAATGTTGTAAATGATGATAATGTACATGGCATGTTATTTGTCATAAGAAGGAAAAATAACCTCAACAAGAGTGGCGTGTCCCTCCATGAGACATTCTCCCTACTAGAACTCTCACTCAAAATGGGTCTTTCTTTAGCATGACAAGCTAATAAATTCTCACAATAATATGGCAAAAATTATCCCTCAACATAGTGTTGCACAAGGACCTCAACAATAAGATATCATCTCAAAAAAACAAAAAGAAGAATAACATGACTGCATCATCTACCTCCACTTCCAAATATGACCAAAAAATGTAAATCTCAGATGCTAAAATGGACCGCACCACAGAATTCCTATCGACAAGTAGTGTAAAATCGACTGCCAACTTGTCCAATTCTGACACCGTCAAATTTTGGGCCTTCGGGAATATTTTAGGTTCATGAAGATTCTTCAAATATTCCTTGCTACTAGAAACCTACAATTATGTTTCTCATATGTCAATTTTGGCTGCATGGTTGGACTCTTGGCGAGAAAACGTGAAAAATGAATATAAGAACGTCAAGATCTGACACCGACATCTCTGCACCCCAAAGGGAATCTTTCCTAGCATCTTAAGATTCTCGTTCGTGGTTCCACTGTCTCTATCCACTCATGGTTCCAATGGATCATGGTTACGCCCTCCAGATTCCGACTTTGCTACCGTTGTCTCTAATCCGCCTTTTGCTTCCTATTGGACTGAATGATAAGAGTTTATATAAATTTTCGTTGGAGGATTTACCAACGAAAGCCTAATGACCTATTGGCTAGCGGTGGTAATGTTAAGGCATTTTTTTGTAGGTGGTTTCAGGGTTGAACCCCTTCGTGGAATATTTTTGATATTCACAGCATTTTTTTTGTAATGACAGTGGTTAGTGTAACCGATTGCCGCATTGTTAAACATTCCGACAACATAACTATTTTGATTGCGCATGGTTTATGTTGGTTATGGTTCAATTGGAATTTGTGTTAAGTTTTGTGGAACTGCTCGAGTGGCGATTCGGTGCCACTGAGCTGAGTGGGTTCAAACCCCGTTGGTACCGGTTCATGTGGGGATCAAACAATATACTTGTTTATGGTTGGGTCATGGTTGTGGGTGAGGTGCGGGTGACATGGTCTCGACCTGTGGTATATTCCCTGCTACATAGTAACGGTCCGGGGGTGGTGGGGGTGGCAGCCTGCCCACTCATAACATATATATTTGTTATAATATGGTTGTGTGGGGTGGTGGGAGTGCTATCCTGCCACTCCCCCTTTTTATAAATAATTTTTATATAGACTGTATTGGTCAAAAAATCCTCCAATATGAAAATAGACAAATTAACCACCCAACAAATTTGTCTGCTTTGGGGAGCCAGGTTCCATGCTCGGAACTCAGTCAATTTGTAGGACCATTAATCTTGGCCCACTTTTCCACTTTGATCACAAATTTGACCAGCCCTATCTTCTTCATATGAACTTGGATTGGAGTGTCGTTCGCAAAGTTGGAATTAGGGTGACTAGTGCTTTGATTTAGTCCCAGTTTGAGAGCTATCTGATCACTTTGAATTTTGAGCTATTATAAGCCCTCTTTTACCACTGAGTGTGTCTGGATCCACCTGGATCATTACTCCCCAATGAGGATACTTTTGTCTTCCAAAAGCATGAACATAATTTGCAACTGTTGTGTACATTGTTTGCACCACAATTGTCCTGACAGGTCACCCTTCCTTCTCCTTCACCTTTGTTCTTCGGAGCCATAAGCGATGAGCCGACACCTCCATTCTCTAAAAACATGTAGTACAATATTTTCAAAACACATGCTCAATTAAATGACCAATATTTACCTAAGCATCCCATACTTTCCACCTAAGAAACCAGATTCGTTCCCCAGGGTGCTCATGTCCCAAATCGGACATGATTCAGTCAGATTCGTGTCAACTGGATAATGTTTGATCGTGTCCAATCAAGACACGATTGTGTCCTAATTATGGGACACAAATCCCTAAAATTAGAGTGTCATGCAGCAATAAAATTCCATTTTTCCATTCTTATTTCAATTTTCTCCTATTCTCTTGTTGTGGGTGTGTGAGAGTGAAGAGCAAAGGGCGTGGGAAAATTTTGGAGGTGATTCAAGCAACATGTGGGATTTATTTCCTAATGACATGGGTTTGGGAAACAATGTTCAATTGGAATTGTCCAACTTGGATCTTAATTATCCAGTGCTAGAGCCTTTCAATTTTGATGATGGTGATAATGTAGAGGGGTCATCCTCCACACCAACGGATGCAGAGATGACATAGGATACATAGGAGGAGGATGCATCAAAGGAGAACAGTCATGACCATGATGATGAGTACAATGATGTTTATTTTGATGATGATGATTGATGAATCATGAGCTACCTATTGCCTTGAGGCTTGTATTTTTTTTCATTTTGTATTTGTTATTTCTATTTTCCATTGGCATTACTACTAGTACTACCTATGTAACACATTTTGATTTGATGACTTAATGAGAAAACTATAGTATCTTCTCTTTATCCTATTGGATCATTGATGAATATTTCACATTGTCACAATTATATTTGTAATATGTATGCATAATTTTACTTTGTATCTTTGTATAACTTACATCTAGATGAAATTGAAGATCTATGTTTGAAATTTGAATCAATGAATTTGTATCATGAATGAGAATTTGTGTAATAAATATATAATTTTTAATATCTATCTATATATATATAATAATAATAATAATAATAATAATAATAATAATAATAATAAAATAATATATAACGTGTCATGTTCTGGGGGGTCAACGTGTCTGTGTCTAACACTTGAATCCTCGTGTCCTTCGTGTTTCGTGTCCCTGTGTTAGGTGACTTAGCTTGCCATGAGTTTGTAACACGCACTCTGTGGTCAAGTTTAAATCAAAATGGAAACAATACCCAAGCTATCAATACAAGGCCAAAACATCATCATTGCTTAACAAGTGATGGAAAACAGATCATCACTTTTATAGTTATGTTGCAACACATGATTTATAAAAATGCAGCCATGACAAGCTATAAAACCATCTCTTACTCAACAATGTGCACCAAAAGGTACATGCCAGATTTTTTTTGTCAAACAACTTCACCAACCGGTTCATGCATGGACACTTTGTCCTTGAGACACTGCTCTAGATGGAGCCTCCAACACGTGGCTCTTTTATGACCACCTTTGTCGTAATTACTACAAAATTTATTCTCCCTCCAGGCCTACTTTACCTCCTTCTTTCGCTAATGTGGAGAAGGCCTTTCATGCCTCATCCTCTTTCATGATTCCATTCTCTTCCAACACTTTCATGTCCCTGTGTGATCAAGAATTCATACATTTTGCTCAAATTTTCAAGTTACAGGATTGGGTTGAAACCGATGATTGCGTAGATATCGTCTTCTTGATTCTGACACCGCAAACAATTCAAAAAATCGATGTCTTATGAGGGAGATATCGCTTTCTGATCGAAATCTGAATTAGGAAAATTTTACGACTGGGTTGACTAGGATGCCCAGTCAACATGATGGATGTATAGTTAGCAAAAAGGAATATTCCAAATAATAATCCTTTTCTCTGAGCTAATCAATGGATGACAAGTGGCACCGTTCTATTCGTGAATGAGATTGCATGGTGTTTTTTGAGGGCCAATTGGAAGGTGCCACGTGGCTAGGCCTGTGGCCGCCACATGGCCCTTGAACTACGTTGTAAAATTTTTGGAAGGTCCGCAGGGTTTGACCCTGCGACCTCTGGTATAATAGGCACCCTCCACACCACTCGCGTTATGCATTGAATCTTAACAATCAATGGTCATCAGTTATATTTAACTTTTGTTGGAATTCGCATTGGGGGTTGGAACCGTCGATGGTCCAACTCACCAGTGGTTCCATTGGAGTGGTCACGCGACAAAAAAACATGTTACAACCGATAGTTAATGTAACTGAAATCTCCAGTTTCCAAGCCTTGTCACATGCCATGGTTAATGCTATCTCCGACGGTTTCTCTGACCACATCGTTTCAACTCCAGTTTAAATCTTATCCTGTGGTTACTACCTTGAGTTCCACCTGCGGTTGTGGTTAGGCATCGTGGTTTAGGTTGACATGTGGCCATCCAACCACTAACCATTAAATTACATGGTTAGTTCTGGCAGGATTCTTGGAGGCGCATTATTTTTGTGCGGATTTCACTATTTTGACTCCAGTTAAGTGGAGTCCTCCACTTTTAGTGGAGCTTTTCCAGGTGTAACTGGGAAAATGAATAGGAGACTTAGTTTTTTCCCATTGAGGGTGAATGAAGAGTCATTCTAGTCTAATTGGAGTATTCTGGAGCCATTTATGTAGATAAAACAACCATTAGAGGCCTGTAACTACATGTATTTGCAAAGTTTTGAGCATAATGAAAGATGGACATGCCATTGGGAGCTAGTTCAGTAGATGTAGCCCAGGAGGGGTGAATTGCTTCATCATGCCTGCAGTGTAAATGTTATGTGGTGACTTATTTCTCTAATTTTCACTGTTTTTCAGTGTTATTTGTGCTTATTTCATGCTTTTAATTCACTAAAATCATCTACAATTCATGGTTAAAATTCTCAATCCTTAAGCAAACTAATGACACAAGTATGCACATGTTTTATAACTGAAAAGACACTTAGCACAACAAAACTAATACAGTCCTTTCAGATCAGATTGGTATCAGAGCTAGAGTTTACTCTCTGGTGTTGTTTTGTGTAAAGAATTGTTTAACTATTTGCAAGTTTTTAGATGCTTACAAGGCTCAAGCTCAAGAGAGGAGAAGGAAAATTGGTGGGAGCAGAAGGGTCTCATGAAGAGCCAAAGCAAAGGAGAGAAAGATTACCACAATCTCCACCACCTATTTCACCTCCTAAAGAAGCAGAAGCTACATTAAGCATGCATCCAGAGGAAGGATAAATCCATGAATAAGTTAATCCCAAAGAGGAAGAAAGAGTGTTCAGGAAATCATTCCTTGACATGACTGAGATGGTTAGGATCCTTTATCAAGAAAGGAATGAGAGACTGGAAGGAGAAGAATCCAAACTTCACAAGGAAGGACATGGATCTTCAAGAGGCCACAATGATGAAGATATTTCAAAGAAGGGAAATGGAGGAAATGGAGGCAATGGAGAGCCACCATCCTCACCCTCATCATCATCATCCTCTACTTCATCTCCAGTACATCAACCACACAAGTCAAAGAACACTAATAAAAGTCCTTTTTTAAAATTTGATGTTAAGTTTGAATTGCCAATTTTTAATGGTGAAGTCAATGCAGAAAATGTTGATAATTGGATTAGGAAATTGGAGGTCTATTTGAGAATCCAGAACCTTCAAGATGATGATACCAAAATCCAATTAGCTTCATTGAGAATGGAAGGTGAAACACTTGTTTGGTGGGAAGCCAAGACAAAGGAGGAGATCAAAAAACATGGTAAGATTATTCTATCATGGACTGATTTCATTACTGCAATAAAACAACAGTTTTATCCATTAGCTCATATGCAGAAAGCCATAATGAACTAGAAAAACTTTAGGCAATTAAAGGGGCAGAATGTGCAAGAATACGCCCAAGAATTTAGGAGAAGAGCTCTCTTATTAGGGGTAGATTTGTAGAGCCAAGATACTTTTCTCAAGTACCTAGGAGGCTTACATAGCTACCTGAAACATACTATTCTCATGTTATCCACACATCTAGAAGCTAGAGGGAAAAAAAATTCTGAAGAGGGTAGGAAGAAACCTTTTAAGGGTAAAAACAAAGAGAAGACCTCAAAAGGTAAAAGAAAAAAGAATGAATCTATTAAGAAAGAGGGAGATTTTTTTTTTTTGTAAACGTTGTTCAAAAGAAGGCCATGATGAAACTCATTGTTGGAAATTACATCCCAAAATGAGGCCCAAGAAATACAATAACAAAGGAAAACAGAAAACTGCAGCTACAACTCAACATGATTTAGGAGATGATTCAAGTGATGAATCTAAGATTACAGCCATGGGATTGAAGAACATGAAGGGAAAATAAATTGAAACTAAACCTAGTACTATTACATCAAACTGTCACATACATGCTCCAAATGAAGAAGAAAGAATAGAAATGTTTCATGTGAGGGTCATATCCAAACATACCAAGATTGACACATTGTTTGACAATGGGTCACAAGCAAACTTAATCTCTGAAGACTTGGTTAAGAAACTTAACCTTGAGACCATACCACATCCAAAACCATATCCACTTGGTTGGATTTGTAGGGATGCAAATTTACAAGTTTCAAAGAAATGCATATTGCGGTTTGCAATCACTGCAAATTTTGTTGACACAGTTGAATTAGATGTGGTTCCGCTTGACATAACATGTATTGTGTTAGGGAGTCCTTAATTGTTTGACATGAAAGCAATCTTCCATCGCCATGAGAACAAATATCATTTATTAAAATATGGCAACAAGTACATTCTTAGAGCACATCGCAAGAAGACAAACATTGCTATGGTAAATGCTGGACAGGTAAAGAGGCTGGTAAATTCAAGTAAGAATTTTGTTCTTCTAATGATTAAGCCTAAAGCTTATGTTAATCATGAATCATTTGAGGGATGTGAACCTAAGTTGAAATCATATTTATATGATGTAGTTAATGCACATCATGAGATGTTTCAGGATCCAACATGATTGCCTCTGAAAAGAGAGATTCAACATGAGATTCAGTTGTAGCAAGATTGTCCTCTTCCAAACATCGGTATGTATCGCATGTTGATAATGGATAATGCTGAAATAAAGAGGCAAATCAAAGAGATGTTGGACAAAATAATCATAAGGCCAAGCGCCTCACCACGCAGTTCACCCATAATCTTGATACTAAAGAAAGATGGGACATGGCGAATGTGTGTAGACTCCAGAGCTTTGAACAAGATTACAGTAAAGAATCGTTACCCACTCCCAAGAATAGATGACTTGATTGATCAGCTGAAAGAAGAATTTTTTTTCACTAAGTTAGATTTACGAAGTGGATATCATCAAGTAAGAATTGCAGAAAGTGATATATGGAAAACTGCATTCAAAACCAAACAAGGACTCTTTGAGTGGTTAGTTATGCCATTTGGTTTGTGTAATGCACCAGAAATTTTCATGCGTGTTATGGATAGTGTTTTGCGTCCATTCCTTGATGAAATTGTTATTGTCTACTTATATGATATTTTAATTTTCAACAAAACAAGAGAAGATCATGTCTTGCATGTGAATAGAGTGCTTGATATTTTGAAGAAAGAGAAATTGTTTATTAATATGTCAAAGTGTGAGTTTGGAAATACTTCTTTGGTTTATTTGGGACATATTGTAGGAGGAGGAGAGTTGAGAATTGGTCCTTATAAAGTGGAAGCCATTGTGAATTGGTCCACACCCAAAATAGTAACTGAGGTAAGAAGTTTTTTAGGTGCAGCTCAGTATTGGAGAAAGTTTATTGCTAACTTTTCTGCCATCACATCTCCTATGCATGCAGTGACAAGTGTGAAGAAAGGCTTCCAATGGGGAGGAAAATAACAGAAAGCTTTCGAAGCTTTACAAGACAAGATCAGTTTAGATCCAGTCCTTGCATTGCCAAATTTGAGATAGCCATTCGAGATTTAAATCGATGCTAGTGATTATGCCATGGGCGCAATACTTTTGCAGCATGGTAAGCCTATCACATTTCATACTGAAACATTTAATGGTGTTGTGACAAATTATACTACATATGACAAAGAAATATATGCGTTGGTACAAAGTGTCAAGAAGTGGAAACACTACTTTATGGGTAAAGAGACGATTGTGCATACCGATCACCAACCATCACAGTACTTGCTGTCGCAAACAAAATTGCAGCAATCAATACATTTCAGGTGGATGGGATTTCTTCAATAGTTCCACCTGGCTATAAGGTACAAGAAAGGTATTTTCAGTAAATTTTCTGATATTCTTTCAAGACCAATCATTAGTGCATCTACTTTACTAAAAAATGATTCTATTGTACACGAGAGTTACATAGAACAATATGCACATGATGTTGATTTTCAAGAAAAATATTATCACATGCATAAAAATTTGTTGTTTCCTTTGGGAAATCTGTGTATACCACAAGGAGAGAGGCTAAGTGTCATGAGAGAAACTCATTCATCTCTTATTGTTGGACACTTTGGGGTAAGCAAAACAGTGGCACATCTACAGAGGTATTGCTATTGGCCTGGCATGATAGATATTGTGTTGCATTTTATAAGAGGTTGTTCTATGTGTGCAAGAAGCAAGCCTAGTAATAGGAAGCTTGGGTTGTACACGCCACTACCGCTACCATCAAGTCCATGTGAGAGTGTCTCCATGGACTTTGTTGGAGGTCTACCTATGTCAAGAAAACATCATGATTATCTTTATGTAGTTGTGGATAGATTCAGTAAAATTTGTATACTTATCCAATGTAAGAAAACCATTACTACTGAACAAACTGTTGAACTTTATTTTCAACATGTTTGGGTTCATTTTGGATTTCCAACTTCTATTTTTAGTGACAGGGATTTCATATTCATTAGGAATTGTTGGTCCAATCTATGGAAGATGATGGACACAAAGTTGAAAAAGAGTACTTCTTTTCATCCGCAAAACGATGGAAAAATGAGGTGGTGAATAGAACCGTTGTGCATCTATTAAGAGGTTATTGCAAAAAACATCCTAAGTTGTGGGATGAACAACTGCATTACATTCATCACACTTACAACCGAGCAAATCACTCTTCAACTCAAACATCACCTTTTGAAGTATGCTTTGGGTATTTTCCAAAATCGCCATTAGACTTCATCTTTGGAAAGAATGTTGCAATAGATGGCCATAGTGATATTGAAAAGGCTTGAAAGTTTATTGAGAAAATTTAGATTATACATCAACAAGTTCAAGAACAACTTGAGAAAAGTAAAAGAAAATACAAAGATAGGCATGACAAACATAGATTTGATCACAAATTTCAAGAGGGAGATGAGGTATGGTTGCACCTTAGCAAAGAAAGGATGCAAGGGGAAGGTAAAAATCTCAAACCCATTCGATATGGTCCATTCAAGATCATAAAGCAAGTTGGTAATAATGCATTTCAACTTGACTTGCCTTTATATATGCAAATGTATTCAGTTTTTAATGTTGAAAACTTACGTTTGTATGAGCCACCTTTGATCAATGATCAAGGAAGTGATGTTAAACTACCTTCTATTGAACATTTCTCGCCAGAATTTCGGGATGAGCTCAAAGAAGATACAATTCGTGACAGGAGGACAAGAGCATCCAAGAGGGGAAGTGTTGACTACCTTCAAGTTGGGGTCAAAGGAACTAAGCCAAGCAAGGCAAGATGGAAGGAGGTTGGAAAGGTGAGGGAGTTGTACCCTCATCTACTAAACATGTAATCAAGTCTTTTGGGGCCCAAAAGCTTCCCAATGGGGAGGTGTGATCAAGAGTTCATAAATTTTGCTAAAAATTGAAAGTTACAGGATTGGGTTGAAATCAATATGGTTACATAGATCTCGTATTCCTGATTCCGGCACCATGAATAGTTCAAAAAATCGATGTCCTGTGATGGATATATCGCATTCTGATCGAAATCCCAAACATGCAAATTTTGCGACAGGGTTGAATGGGATGCCTAGTCAGCATGGTGGATGTATAGTCAGCAAAAAGGAATATCATGAAGAATATTCCTTTTCTCCAGGCTAATCAATGGATGAAAAGTGGCACTGTTCTATTCGTGAATGAGATTGTACGTTGTTTTTTGAGTGCCAATTGGAAGGTGCCACGTGGCTAGCCCTGAGGCTACCATGTGGCCCTTGAACTGTGTTGTAAAATTTTTGGAAGGTCCGCAGGGTTTGACCCCGTGACCTCTGGCAGAACAGACACCCACCACACCACCCGCGCTACGCATTGAATCTTAACAATCAATGGTCATCAATTATATTTAATGTTGGTTGGAATTTGCATTGGGGGTTGGAATCGTCGGTGGTCCAACCCTCCAGTGGTTCCATTGGAGTGGTCACACGACAACAAAACATGTTACAAACGACAATTAACGTAACCGCAATCTCCTCTATTTCCAAGCCTTGTCACATGCCATGGTTAATGCTATCTTCGATGGTTCCACTGACCACAACGTTTCAACTCCTGTTTAAACCTTATCCCATGGTTACCACCTTGAGTTCCGCCTACGGTTGCGGTTAGGCCGCATGGTTTGGGTTGGCATGTGGCCACCCAACCACTAACCATTAAATTCCATGGTTATTTCTAGCAGGATTCTTGGAGGCGCACTATTTTTGTGCATATTTCACTATTTTGACTCCAGTTAAGTGGAGTCCTCCAATTTTAGTGGAGCTTTTCTAGGTGTAACTAGGCAAATGAGTAGGACACTCAATTTTCGCCCATTAAGGGTGAATGAAGAGTCATTCTAGACTAATTGGAGCATTCTGGAGCCATTGGTGTAGAGAAAACAACCATTAGAGGCATGTAATTAAATGCATTTGCAAAATTTTGAGCATAATGAAAGATGGACATGCCATTGGGAGCTGGACCAGCAGATGTAGCCCAGGAGGGGTGAACTACTTCATCATGCCTACTATGTAAATGTTATGTGGTGACTTATTTCTCTGTTTTTCACTGTCGTTCAGTGTTATTTGTGCTTATTTAATGCTTCTAATTCACTAAAATTATCTACGATTCATGGTTAAAATTCTCAATCATTAAGAAAACTAATGAGAAAAGTATGCACATGTTTTATAATTGAAAAGACACTTAGCACAAAAAAACTAATACAGTCCTTTCAGATAATCATGTAAGGTGACTTAGCTTGCCACGAGTTTGTAACACATACTCTGTGGTCAAGTTTACATCAAAATGGAAACAATACCCCAGCTATGAATACAAGGCCAAAACATCATCATTGCGTAACAAGTGAAGGAAAACAAATCATCAATTTTACAGTTATGTTACAACAGATGACTTATAAAAATGCAGCCATGACAAGCTATTGTGTCTAGAAAAACCATCTCTTACTCAACAATGTGTACCAAAAGGTACGTGGTGGATTTGTTTGTCTAATAACTTCACCAACTAGTTCATTCATGGATGCTTTGTCCTTGAGACATTGCTCTAGATGGAGCCTCTAACACATGGCTCTTTGATGACAACCTCTGTTGCAATGACTGCAAAAATTATTCTCCCTTTAGACCTACTTTGCCTCCTCCTTTCCCTGATGTGGAGAAGGCCTTTCACGCCTCATCCTCTTTTGTGATTCCATTCTCTTCCAACACTCAGAAATTACATGGTTATGTAAACCACATAAACTACATAGTTTTCGATGCCATTATTTTTTGTTCATTATTAGCAACATGCTTGTAATCGAAATGAACACCAAAATATTGAGACTTCTTATACTTTACTTCGTTGCCTGTGGTTCAATTATGGCGATGAGAGCTTGCCTCAAATATTTCTCTGCAATGTGCACTGTCATGGGATGATGGTGATGTGTTCCCATCATTCTCTTTCCTTGATGGTTTCAACAATGTCTTGGAAGCTTCTAACACCTTTGAGCATTCTCCTTAAGTGTATCCCAAACTTGTGAATCGAGGTCTTTGCACGACCTCCAATGGCTAAGTCGTGCATTAGCCATTAACACCAAGTCCTCCTCCTTTGTACCGCATTTTGGTAAGGAGTCTCATGCTAGTCCCTGTAATGGGTACCTCCACATTTCCAATAGAAATAACATCATGTGAAGATGAAATTGAAGAATGATCAACATTGTTTACCTCAATTGTTGATTCTTAAATAGGTGATGAGGGATTCTTTAAGCCTTCATTACGCTTCAACTCCTCGAAGGCCTCTTCCTCGGCTCGCAACTGAAGTTGCAATCTCTGTTTCTCCTCTTTCTCTTCTCGTAGAAGCCTCTTCAATTCAAAATTATCTACTTGAAGGATCTAGTTGATCTCCTCATTCGAATGATGAGAGGATGATGAAGGTGATGAATGTTCACTTGAAGGTGTAGATGGAACCTCATTCTCTGCTCCTTCCTTTTCTCCTTCCTCTGTTCTTTTCTCATTAGATTCATACATTATGTCCACCATTTTGGACATCCGGAGGAATGCCTTGTAAATTTATTTGTCATCCTCCATTGTTTCACATTCAATCATTCACACTCGTAATTCACATCAATGAGAATACCTCTCTGATACCAAACTTGATCTGGATTTCTTCAGCTACATGAATTATCCAATATATTTTACTTCTATGATGTTAATAAAATTGCATTTAAAAGAGAATAAAAGAACCACATGTGTATGCTTAAATAAGAGGAAACATAATGACGATAAAAAAATCAAGAAAACAACGCATTGATAATTGAGTTCATTCAATGTGGGTTACATCTCTGGGCCCGATGTCAAGAGAGTGGAGGCCGCTTAATATAATGTTGTAAATGATGATGATGTACATGGAATGTTCTTCATCATAACAAGTACAAATACCCTTAACAATAGTGGTGTGTCTCTCCATGAGACGTTCTCTCTACTGGAACTCTCACTCAAAATGGGTCTTCCTTCAACATGACAAGCTAATAAATTTTCACAATAATGTGGCAACAAGTATCCCTCAACATAGTGTTACATAGGGATCTGAACAATAAGACATCATCTCGAAAATATAAAATGAAGCATAACATGACTGCATCATATACCTCCACTTCTGAATATGGCTGAAAAATGCAAAGCTCAGCTGATGAAATGGACCACACCACTGAATTCCTGGTGATGAGTAGTGTAAAATCGATTGTCAACTTGTCAAATTTTGATACCATCAAATTATGGGCCTTCGGGAATATTTTAGATTCCTCAATATTCTTCAAATATTCATCGTTTTTGGGCACCTGCAATTCTGCTGCTCAGATGGTGATTCTGGTTGCATGGTTGGACTCCTGGAAAGAAAACGTGCAAAAATGACTATAAGCACGTCAAGATCTGACACCGGCATCTCTGCACCCCAAAGGTAATATTTCTCAGCATCTTAAGATTCTCATACGTGGTTCCACCATCTCTGTCCACTCATGGTTCCACTGGATTTTGGTTCCGCACTCCAGATTCCAACACTGCCACACGTTGCCTCTAATCCTCCTTTCGCTTCTCGATCGACTGAATGACAAGATTTTATATAAGTTTTTGTTGGCAGATTTACCAATAAAGGCCTAACGACATGTTGAATGGCGGTGGTAATGTTAAGGAATTTTTTTGGAGGTGGTTCTGGAGTCGAACCCATCCGTGGAACCATTTTGATGTTTATGGCATGTTTGTTGTAATGATGACAGTTAGTGTAACCGATTGGTGCGTTGTTAAACAATTTGGCGACATAACAGTTTCGATTGACACATGGTTTATGTTGGTTATGGTTCAGTTGGAATTTGTGTTAAGTTTTGTGGAACCACCCGAGTGGTAGGCTGACCCCACCAAGACGGGCGGGTTCAAACCCCGCCAGTTATGATTCATGTGGCGATCAAACCACATACTTGTTTATTGTTGGGCCATGTCTGTGGGCGGGGTGCAGGTGATGCGGCCCCAACCCATGGTACATTCCCCACTACATAGTAACAAACCGAGGGTGGTAAGGGTGGTAGCCCACCCCACCATAACATATATATATTTTTATAATATAGTTGTGTGGGGTGGCAAGGGTGGTTGCCTGCCACTCCCCCTTTTTTAAAATAATTTTTATATCGATCGTATCGGTAAAAAAAAAAATCCTCCAATCAGAAAATAGGGGACATTAGACAACTTAAACACCCAAAAAATTCGCTCGCTTTCGAGAGCCAAGTTCCATGCCCTGGACTCAGTCAATTTGTAGGACCATTAATCCTGGCCCACTTGGCCACTTTGACAACAAATTTTACCAGCCCTATATTTTTCATACGAACTCGGATTGGAGTGTTGTTCGCACTGCTGGAATCAAGGCGATGAGCACTTTGATCTGGTCCTGGTTCGAGAGCAATGTGACCACTTCGAATTTTGAGCTATTATAAGCCCTCTTTGACCTCTGAGTGTGTATGGGGCCACCTGGATCAAGCTCATATTACAACTAGATAGAGAGGGTTTAGAGCCTTCTCGATGATCCTCAGGTGAATACTATTAGTTTATATAAGATATGCATTCATGACATGTAGCTTACATGTTTACCATATGTTTGACAAAATGATTGTCATGGTTAGGTCAAGTTATGTTCAATTCTTGTATGAATATCATTGTCGTTATGTCATATATTATTCTAGAAAGTCTCAGGCTGATATGGGCAATGGTTTGGAGGTTGACCTAGAATTGTGGCTTAGATCTCAGGATTGCACCCTTTGAACTAGGCAAGTTGGGTCACAACCACACTCAGACAGTGTTGTGCATGTTGTTGGAGGTCTATAATTGCATGGAGGCCTTGTCATGCATGCAGTTGGCGGTTAAGTTGTGAGAAAAACAACCCCAACTCAGGGTTAGTCACCTGGGGTGGTATTTTGGCCCCTTGAGTGTCCTGTATCCCTAAGGAATGTTGTGAGTTGTCATTCAATGGTCAGTTTGTTGGCCCCACTTCCATAAATGGAGCTTGGAGGTCGGGTCATGTCATAGTAACTCTCCCTCTCATGCTTACCCTAGCATACAAGTTAAATTGGGTAAATGTGAGAGGCATGGTTACATTGAGAAAAATAATTCTTTTGATTATACCAAGTTTCGTGCTTACCCTCGGAGGATTAAGCCACAAGAGATTCCTTCATAAAGCCAAAAAGAGCATCTTTTTACATATCTTAGATTGGTCCTCCATCCTAGGTGCCTAGCTTGAGATCCTCCTCGAACAACAATGAAAACCATAATCTGGACATTGATTTGATCTAATTTCATCTAAATTTGGAGATCTAATATGCATCCACAAACTGCAAATATCTCTAAAAAAAAGAAGCGAATTGCAAAGTTCTTACCACGAAAATATTTGAAATGTTATTCAGGAACCAAAAAACAATTACAAAACAAAAATAAAATCTTCTAATAAAGAGATTGTTTAATTTATTATATAAAAGATACATAAGAGTCTCCTATATATAACAGTAGAAAATTCCCATCAGAGAGCAAAGGGATAATTATCACACTCGAGGAGATAGTGGTGTCTACATGAGCTTACAAACAATTAATACAAGTTGTATGCTTTTTGAAAAGACACATTGAAAAAATAACACTAACATAGAAAAGGGTTTGTTGACAATTTTGTTGTGCCTTTTATTTTTGCAAAAAAAATATGTGTGGGGTTCTCATACTCTTATTGGTTTTTGTTATTCAATCTTAATGCTAGAAAATTGGTAGTGGTGTTTGCCATTGGGTTGGAATTGTTGGACTACGACACATAAAAAGATATGCATTTCCTCCTGGATTCTTATTCTTGTCATTCCTTTGGTTTCCTTATGATAATGTATGCTTACTTATCATGTACAATATGGATTTCCTTTTGAATTTGTCCCATGTTAAAGCCTAATTTTCCCTTGATAATTCACAATTAATCATAGTGATGTTGCAATGGGGTTATAAGGTTTAGAAAGGCTAATTAGTGAATTGATGTTATGAACCCTTGGAGTTGAGAAAGAATGGAAGAGTTTTATAAATTATTGTGGATACGAGGCATTGAGTTATGGTCTATTAGGAATTAGCATGATAATTATAGGTTCTATCTCCTCCATCTTTATGTAATTTAGTGATAATTGTTTTTGTTCTATGGACATGTAATTAAAAGTTATAGTTTCTCCTATTTTAAATTGTGTATAATTATAATGTTGAATTTAAAAAAAAATACTTCATTGAATTGTGGTAAAGGTTAGATTATTCTATATCATTTTTAAATATTATAATAATGTTGATATGAAAATCATTTTATACGACATTTATATTTTATTATATTTATTTTATTTTAAAAAATAGTAAATTTATATATAGTTTATTTTGAAACTAAATTATGTGCATGCCAAATTGTCTCTATTATTTACTCACATCAATATTGAGACTAGACTTCTCTAATTTTTGGCTTGACTCTAAGGATGCTCGCACATAGTTGGCGTATCTAAAAGGGGTGGTTGTTTTAATAATGAGCATTGTTCATAAATGAGTGTTTCTATTCGTAAAACATAGGATATGATCCATGTGAATATTAATTATTGGTTTGAGGGCTTATAGGAAATTTCTTAAAATCTCTTTTCTTATCTAAACGCACGTATTGTCGATTGAAAATGGTGGTTGATTACAATGCTAATCCTATATATAAAATGGGTTTAGTCTTTCATATATTCCACACTCATGAAATTTTGTTGATTTTTTTAATTAATTAATTTGGATTGGTTACTATTTGTATGAATGTTTAGTTGGGTATGAGTTCAATGTGATTTTTTTTAATGCATGTTATATTTGCTTATAAGTTTAATGTATATATTATTTCACATTATTTCAAGGTGTATGATAATTTTTGACTTAGATTATTTTTAGTAAAAGTATGATATACAATAGTCAAGTTAATAAATTATATATGAATGAAAAAAAATATATATTAAACCATAAAATTATATATATATATATATATATATATATATATATATATATATATATATATATAAAGTAAATTTATGTTAAAATAATTTTTATTTCTTTTAGGATGTCTCACTTCAATAATGTTTGATTTTGACAGGATGTAGAAGTGTAACATACAATTCAGATACTGAGCCCATTGAATTAGTGTTACATTCCTCTTCTTATGCAGTACTATGTACATGTTGAAGTTGTAACTAGGTTTAGTCTTCATAATATAAATTTATCATTGATGAATTTATTATATTTTTGTCAAAGCATGTTCTTCATGCTTAGAGTCGAAATATTCAAAATAATATTATTTTGAGTCAAAAGATTTTTTTTTTGAGTTATGTCCCATTTGAACATTGTAAGAAAAAGAACTTGAATTTTATCTTTTAGTCATAAGCCCACAAGATCACCAAGTCGACCCTCCTTGGATAAGTCAGTCTAGTGGCACCTATTCGACCCTCCTGGACTACTATATATAAGAGACAGATCGACCTCTTGAAAAACTCCTTCATTTATCACATCATATAGTAACTTATGCACCCAACAAAGAAGAAATAAGAAAGAATTCAAATGATAGAGAAGGAAGTCAAGACACAATAATAAAAATGAAGTTTCTACCCTACTGCAACTCGCACGTGTGAAGAAATTTCTTTGGAATAGGACCGAATTTTATAAGGTGATTACATGCCAAAATTTTGCCTCTACTACACGACCAAAATTCTAAGTTTGATCATATTTTGAAGAAGTTTGACTAGTGTTGAATTTGACTTTTGGAGGAGAATTGGAGGAGGGTTTGACTTTGTATATTTGTGGTAGTTTGGTCTTGGACTTGGTCTTGGATATCTCTCATTTTTAAATTATTCTATAAGAGAAGGATTGTTGGGTTTTCCCCTTGTGGGTTTTTCCCTAGCCTATAACCTAATTTCTAGTGTCTCTTGTCTCGTTATCATCTTTATGTTTTGAAAATTTGTATAATTGTTTGATGAAGAAGACATAAAAAGTAATAAGAATACATCTATTATTCACTAATAATTATCAAGAAGAGGAATTAAGTGTTAAACTACATTGCACTTGGTTTCTCAACATGGTATCAAAGCTAAGGTGAAGGAAGTAAGGTTGAAGATCACAATTTGTTGGCACTCTTGATTGAAGCCATATTTTTAGTAGCTCTATCTCTCCTCCAATGGCCAAGTACATGAAATAAGGTCTCAAGGTTCTAAGGATTCTCCTTGAACCATCAAAGGATATATCACCAGTTTTGTTTCAAAACTATCCAAGGAAGTCAAGAATGGAAGTTTCTATTCAGCTCTCACAGGTTCAATTGAAGATGACAACTCATGGGTAATCGATAGTGGAGCTTCAAGAAATATGACAAGAGAACATGGACATTTCAACACTCTATCAAAAAGAATATTCTATCACAAGTTCGAACTTGGAGACAAAACTAACTATCCACTTAAAGGCATTGGATCTACCTCCATTGAGTTGGAATTTCGTGGGAACATTCATCTCAATAACATCCTTTATGTTCCAGGTTTTAAAAAGAATCTACTTTCTATTTCTAGTTTAGAATATAAAGGAGACAAAATATCATTTATTGATAGCAAGGTGGTTGTTTGGGCTAAGGGATCTAGTATAGACAATGCTACAATTATTGGGATTCGTGAGGGGAGATTGTATAGACTTGTAACTCCTCCTCAGGATTTATTACACATTGACATCAATCCATTTAAATTGTGGCATATAATTTATGGCCATCTATATTACAAGATATTGTCATCCTTGAGTCAAATTGTTATAGGTATGCCCCAATTAAAAGAAAAAAATGATGGAGTTTGTAAAGGGTGTGATCTTAGCAAAAATGTGAAAAATCCATTTCCTAGTAGTGACTCAAGATCCAAGGAAATCTTGGATCTAATACACTCTGATGTGTGTGGCCCAATGTATGAAAAATCACTTGGTGGTCATCTATACTATGTAACATTTATTGATGACTATTATAGAAAAACTTGGATCTCTTTCTTGAAGTCTAAAGATGAAGTGTTCGACAAGTTCCAAAAGTTTAAGGCTGAAGTTGAGAATATGACAGAAAATAAGAACAATACCTTGAGATATAATATTGGAGATGAATATACATATAAAGAACTTGTATTATTTTGCAAAGAAGCTGAGATTAAGAGGGATTTGATGGTTCCCTATAATCCCCAACAGAATGGTGTAGATGAAAGGAAGAATCGATCTATCAAAGAATGTGTAAGAGCCATGATACATGATCAAGATATTCCCAAATTCCTATGGGGAGAAGCCTCCATGGCCGCAATATACATTCAAAAAATAATCCCTCACATAATTCTTGGCGACATAACTCTGGAAGAAGATTTTACTAGAAATAGGCCTAATGTTGATCACCTCAGAATCTTTGGATGTCTAGTCCCCATTCATATTCCCAAGGAAAAGAGAAAGAAGTTAGATCCTGCAGGCATGAAACGATTTTTTGTTAGTTATAGAATATCATCTAATGCATGTAGAATCTACATCAAAGAACAACATCGTATTGAAGTAATCAGAGATGCCAATTTTGACAAAAACATTTCATACAAGAAGTCCAAAGATATCCCCATTGACTCTGATGAAGAAGAAGGACTTGTATTTCCTAATGAATATAGTCCAAGACAAATGAATTCTCCATAACCCTCAGTTGATCATCATGAAGAACTAGAAGGAACAAGCGAACCTGTAGAACTTGTCATCATTCCAGAAACTAGAAAGAAGCATGCTTGGTGTTATCACTGGAAATTTGTACAAGCAAAGGTGACATTATTTAATGTCAGGAAGAAGGATTTACAGGGCTGAGAGACATTAGAGAATCTGAAAAGTATTTAAAAATCTCTAAGGTCTGAGTAAAAATCAAATTGATACAAGGAAGACTAGTCAAATGTGCCTTTGCACGCAAAATAATTCGATAGCTACACCTTTGTGCGCTTTTTACTCCAAAATGCGTGCAATCTTGGGAGTGGCGGAAGTCACTTTTTGGGACCACAAGGCACACTCCAGGACATTGATTCCACACTTGAAGCCGCCTAAGGACATCCACCCTAGCCTCCTTAGGACATCAAGGGAGCACACAAAGGAATAAATGTGGCACATAGTGGAATCACCCTCCTCTCTTGGGTCATTATCCACAATGTACCAAGAGAGGGAAGGAGGATTTGAATTCGCCTATAAAAGGCCACCAAGAGATGAACAACTTGCGAACACATTGTTATGCTGGCAAGAATTTCCCCAAGAAATACCAGTAGTGTGTGATTCGGAGTAGAGATAGAGGGGACTCAGCTGTTGGCCATCCAACAACTCTAGTCCACCATAGTAGAGAGAGGGATACTTTGTGCCAAGGTAGCTCGGAAGTAAAGAAATCCTTGCATCGGGACTTAGAACCCCTAGTTCTAAGGGCCCCTTGGCAAGTGGGTTAAAATTTCATCCTCATTCCTACCAGCACTCAATAAGAGGGGACGTAAGCGCCACCGTTTGGATTATTGAAGTTGTTTGACTCTATTTAGAGCTTTTGTGTTATCTGTTTTAGTTTTAGTTTAATTTTTATGTTTGAATATGCATGCTATTTATCTATCTAGTATGTTTATGCTCTAGCATGTTCCACTAACTTGCTTGAGTCCTTTTATTTTCTGCCCATGACCAATAACTTAAGAGGGAATACCACACCCCTTAAGTTGGTATGATTTCATACATATGTGCACCAAACACACTAACACGGGATTGGTGACTCCACTAACGTTTATTTCCAAGTTTATGTGGTAGTGCCTTTTTGTAGAGACCTTCGTCCTTGCTGTGGAGTTGGGCTGGAATTTCCCCCTTTCTCTTTTTCAATCCCTAGTTCATCCCAAGTGACAGAATGAAGTAGAACAACTCCAAAAAATTACATTTGCAGGAATTTGCACTAATTTCTCACAGATAGGCGTGCCCCAAGGCACGCGTTCAGATCTGACCTGCACGCAGACATCGCACATGTTTCATCCTTTTGCGCGCAAAAAACAGAATGAGAAATTTCTCCAATACTTCCATCTTTTCCTACTTGTAAAAGTGCCTGGCAGCCCATAATACATCTTCCAGCACTGGTTGAGGTGCCCCGCAGCTTGCTAAAGCTCACTCTTAGTTGCTTTTGGTAGGCTTGGTGTTAGTTTTATTTCAAGTTGATTTTTGCAAAGTTCACACATAGTTTAAGTAGGGGGGGAAATTAACTTACATTCCGAAAAAAAATTATGTTTTGCAAATTTAGGTACCAAAACACCTAGATAATTATCCAAAGTAAGTGGCCCAAGTTCACACATTCTTAGCTAGTCCCTTTTTTCTAGTGTAAAATTCATTAGTTTAGTTCAATTTTTGCACTAGGATTTCGGGACCAGGACCGAATTGTCGATAGAAGAGCAAGTAATATCTATTGCCTTTGCACCCTCCAGTGATCCCAGGCAAGCATATGAATACCCTCTATTCACAATTCACCTTCTCCCTATAGTTGATCACATAGATTAACTAGGAAAAATAGAAAGCGGCCCATATCCGCACATGTTTTTCTTTTGAGCAAGGAACAATAGAACATAGTTTAAATAGGGGATTTTGAAAAGGATCATCGCATATCCACACATTCAAAATATGTGCTTGTTCACTTTCTTCTCACACACATCCACACACTAAGCAAAGCAAAGACACCTTAAACTAACTTAACAAAACTCACTAAATTCTCCCCACAGGGGCCACAAAAGAATTTACAGTCTAAGTTAGGATCAAGGGGGTAGGCATCCAATAAGCCGCCTTGCTCATTCTATTAAGATTCAATAAGATGATGATCCTAGTGAAAATTAAGCACCTACACTAGGTGGGGCCCGCAGGCTATTTTTAGGTGTATGTCTATTTTTTAGAATGTTGAGAAAATTCTATTTATAGCGGGAGTCTATTTATATATGGTTGAGAAAATTCTATTTATAGATGAGATTCTACTTTTAGATGCATGGGTGAAGTCTATTTATAGATCACATGTCTAAAAATAGAACGCATGTCGATTATTATTAACCCTTAATAATAATTAGACAATAAATAATAATATGTTCTCTTGAAGCACTTGATTTCAGTTAACTGATGTGGAAAAATAGTTGAATGAAGGAATTTCGAGTTCTAAGGTTGGTTGGTGGGACATGCAAGTGGACTGAGTTATAACTAAGTGATTCGAAGTTGTAACAGAGTTGGATGTGTAGTTATGTGAGTTGTAAATTAGTTTAACTCAGTTAAGTGAGTTAAACTCAGTTGTGCTAGTTGTAACTAAAGATACACTAGTGAGAGATCAGTGAATCAATTATTTAATTAATTCACAAGTAGTGGTCTCACATGCAACTGAAGAAATACTATTGTTAACTACATGCATGTCATATCTAGTGGAGACCCAATTGAGAGGTAGGTGAAAGGGAAAATTTGACTATCTGTTGTGACATTAGTGGGTGCTCAGTTGCAATTACACACACATTGGAGATGCCAATGAGGATTGCATAGTCAAGGCAAGGCAAGATTTAATTCATTCATGGATTGTGATCAGCAGGTATTGCGCAGTGGAGGCAGGTTGTCAGGAGGCAGTAAATTGGTGCATGTTTATGCCAATTTTTGTATGACAATGTGAGACGATTGTATATTGTACTAAGAGCTCTTGGATTAGAGTTTTGTATGATATTGTTCCATGATCCATGATATATACATAATATATGATAGTGGGGTTTTTATCTTTATGCTTTCCCGGTAAAAACATCCATGTTATGTGTGATTGATCTTTCTTCATGTGTTTGCAATTGGCGATTAAATTTCCGCAAAGATTTAAGTAGAAGGATTCTGTATTTAACAGTGGCATATAATTGTTAGATCAGGAGAATCCAGGCAATACATAGTTGTATTAAAATTTCTACATGGTATCCGAGCAAAGAAGATTGCAAAATTGAAGCAGTAGCTGAGTTTGTTGGTGGAAATAATTCGAATCTGCTGCAAGAATTTCTTGGTGCGACAATTGAGTAAACATCGAAATGGATTTCAATGGTTTGCGGCTAGAGTATGCACTCGAGGGCAGCTCGAACTAAATTTCATGGAAGGACAAAATGGAGGCGATGCTTGAAGATAATGTCTTGAAGGATTTCATCGACAATGATGTTCCTAAGCCCACTTTGACGGATGCTGCATTACTTGACGCATGGTAAAAGAAAGTAGCGAAGGCAAGAAGAATTATATTAGAAGGTGTGAGAGACCATATTGTCTCAAGCCTTCATGGTAAAGCCACTCCATTCATTATGTGGAAGGCAGCAACGACCATAGGAAATTGGCGCTGAAGGATAAACTCAGAAAGATCAAAATGGAGAAGGGCGACAATATTCCTAAGTATCTCACAAAGTTTGTCCAATGTAGGGATGAGCTGGGGAGTGTGGGAATCATAGTTTTTGATGATGATTTGGTGAGCTTGTATCTCTTGGGACTTCCTAAGAGGTGGCACAGTTATCAAGACTCTGTCAACGGACGGGAAAAACTGTTGGATTGGGAACGACTGTGGTCGGATCTAGTGTAGGAGGAGTTCAAGAGGAACACTAGAGATGGCTTTTCATCAAAGCATGATGATGAAGAGGATTGTGCTTTGGTTGCCAAGGCAAGGAAATGGAAGGGGAAGAAATTCCACTCAAAATCTGAGGCTAAAGGCAAGAAGCTAGATTTTTCCAAAGTGAAGTGTTTTCAATGTCACGAACATGGGCATCTCGCCACTAACTACCCACAAAAAAAGAAGAACAGGAAGGTTGTTGGAGCTGCAACTAGTGAGGCCCTTGCCTCAAAATTTGAACTTGATTTCTCTTTGATCGCATGCTTCATTTCAAGGGCAATGGGATCAGTGTGGTATCTTGATAGTGGTGCTTCCTTCCACATGATGGGAGATAAGGAGATTTTCAATGACTTGGAGGAGAAAGATCTCCAAATGCATATATAGATGGGTGATGATGGACGATACAGTGCAACCAACATTGGTACCATTACCTTTGAGAGGGAGTCAAGTAAACCATTTCTTTTGAAAGATGTTATGCATGTTCCAGGTCTGAAGAAAAACTTGGTCTCAATCACAATGTTGGAGGACATTAGGTTATGGCGTTGTTTTCAGCGATGGAAAAGCTTTCCTGCGACATAAAACAATGGGTCAAACCAAGAGGATAGGGATTCGAGTCAAGACTCTCTACAAGCTAGAGGTAGATGGCTGCGCTGCAATGATGGGCAAGGCAGAAAAAGTGGTGAGTCGGTATGAGGGTGAGTTATGGGACAGGCGATTGGGCCATCTTCATCATGGAGCTTTGAAAGTTATGCAACAAATATCTACTAGACTTCTAATGGGAACACTTTCTCAGTTAGATCAGTGCAACGATTGCACTATGGGGAAGTATCAAATCCACCTTTCAGGAAAAGGAGAACCGTGCTTCGGTGATCCTGGAGAGAGTTCACATAGACGTGTGTGGACCATTCTCAGTTGATTCAACAACAAAACACAAGTATTATGTTATTTTGTTGATGATTTTTCTCTTAAATGTTGGATCTACTTCATGCAGAAGAAGGATCAAACATTCTCAAAGTTCTGTGAGTTTAAGGCATTGGTGGAGAAAGAGTCGGGGAAGCAAGTGAAGGCTCTGCGAAGCGATAATGGTGGAGAGTATATCTCCAACGAATTCAAATACTTTTGTAGCAAATAAGGAATTCGAATAGAACTCATAACGCCTCATAACCCACAGAAAAATGGGGTCACGGAGAGGAAGAACATAACGATCGTGGGTGCTGCATGAGCGATGATGCATGATCAGGGCCTACCAATGTATTTGTCGGCAGAATCATGCAACACTGCGGTTTATGTGCAAAACCGTTGTCCTCATAGGGTACTTGGCATGAGTACACCTGAAGAAGCTTTTACTAGTAAGAAGTTGAATGTTTCTCATTTAAAGATTTTTGGCTCATCTGTTTATGTACATGTGACCAAGAATGCCAGGAAGAATCTAGAGCCGACTGCTGAAGTTGGGATATTTGTGGGGTACACAGAAACAACCCGCAACTATCGTGTGTATTT
The DNA here is from genome assembly GCA_034641835.2 of Pinus albicaulis. Classification (NCBI taxonomy): domain Eukaryota; kingdom Viridiplantae; phylum Streptophyta; class Pinopsida; order Pinales; family Pinaceae; genus Pinus; species Pinus albicaulis. The sequence continues at coordinate 817,728,660 of CM076579.1, read as the reverse complement.
TCCAAACATTCGAATGAGTGTGATGCGATGAGATATAAAATTCAATGAGGAGAAAGCCATGAAGTTGTCGCTTGAGAGGGAGCTAGACTTGCATGCAGAAGAGGAACTGCTTGTTCCCAAAGATGAGTCTCTAGATGTGGATTAGCCACAGGAGGAGGTTCATGGAGTGGAGGAGTCCACTCACGTAGAGCCAAACATTAAAACTGGAAAAAGGCATACCACAGAATCTGAGAGGCTGAAGCTTGATGCAGCACAGAATGTAGGAGTCCCTACTTCATAGCACGAATAGAGATAGTCTCCTGACCGATTCATTGGATACATGGCTCTCATGAGAAAATGTATTGTGACTGAGCCATATTCCTTTCAAGAAGTAGTATAGGAGCCCACATGAGTAGATGCAATGGTGGAGAAGTATGACTCCATTGTCAGAAATAGTGCTTGGGAAATTGTTCCAAGCCCGATTGATAAATCAGTGGTAGGTTCAAGATGGCTCTACAAGGTAAAGCAAGTTGATGATGGGAGTTTTGAGAAGTATATGGAAAAATTTGTGGCCCGGAACTTCTCACAGATTGAGGGGATTGATTATGAAGAAACCTTTACACATGTCGCATGGTATTCTTCCATAAGGACCATCCTTTCTCTCTCAACGAAGATGGGTTGGCACGTTCATCAGATGGATGTGAAGATTGCATTCCTTGATGGGATCATTGAGGAAGAAGTGTACATTGAGCATCTTGAAGGATTGGAGATCTTCAGCAGCGAGTCACATGTGTGCAAACTCAAAAGAGCGTTGTATGGGTTGAAGCAAGCACCCTGTGCTTGGTACACTCGGATCGACAGCTATTTCACCGGACTTGGCTTCACCAAGAGTGAAGCGGATGAAAACCTATACCAGATTGTGGTGGAGGGTAAGATTTTAATCATTTTTCTTTATGTTGATGATTTAATACTGATTTGTGATGAGCATCTGATACACTCATGCAAGGAGGACCTTGCAAAGGAGTTCGAGATGAAGGATATGGGCCTCCTTCACTATCTCCTTGGATTGGAAATATGGCAGTGAGAAGGTGAATTGTTTGTGTCTCAAGGCAAGTATGCAAGGGAGATACTCGGTAAGTTTCACATGGAGGGCTGCAAACCCATGGATACTCCTCTTCTAGGAAACTGGAGTAAAGAGGACGCCACATCTGGAGAGGTAGTGGATGCTACTGTCTATTGATAGTTGGTGGGTTCGCTCATGTATTTATTTAATACAAGACCAGACATATGCTATGCGGTGAAACAGCTTAGTCAAGCGATGGTTAAGCCTACCAAGCTCTTTTGGAAGGCAAGCAAGCATGTCCTGAGATATATCAGGGGCACATCTGAGTATGGCTTATGGTACAAACAGACGGATGAGGTGAAGTTACATGGCTTCATGGATGCAAATTGGGTGGGCAGCCCAACAGACAGAAAGAGCACATCAGGAGGGGTCTTCAGTATCGGATCTACAATTGTTTCTTGGTACAACAGGAAAGAGAGATTCGTGGCACTCAGTTCAGCAAAAGCGGAATACATGGTAGCAAGTCAAGATGCATGTGAGGCTATCTGGATGAGAAAGATCCTGGTTGGTTTGTTTGGTTCTCATTTAGATCCTACAGTGATTCATTGTGATAATCAGAGTTGCATTAAAATCTTGGTTAATCCTATGTTTCATGATATATCTAAGCATATAGATATCCGATATCATCATATCAGAGATTGTGTGCAGCGGAAGATCATGTTACTTCAGTACATTCCTATGGAAGATCAGGATGCAGATATTCTGACGAAGGCGCTCACCAGGAGAAAATTTGAATACCATAGAGACAGGATTGGGGTGAAGGATAATCCCTTTCTTGTTGAGAGGGAGTGTTGAGATTCAACAAGATGGTGATCCTAGTGAAAATTAAGCACCTACACTGGGTGGGGCCTGCGGGATATTCTTAGGTGTATGTCTATTTTTTAGAATGTTGAGAAAATTCTATTTATAGTGGGAGTCTATTTATAGATGGTTGAGAAAAATCTATTTATTGATTAGATTCTATTTTTAGATGCATGGGCGAAGTCTATTTATAGATCGCATGTCTAAAAATAGAACGCATGTCGATTATTATTAGCCCTTAATAATAATTAGACAATAAATAATAATCTATTCTCTTGAAGCACTTGATTTCAATTCACTGATGTGGAAAACCAGTTGACTAAATGAATTTCGAGTTCTAAGGTTGGTTGGTGGGACATGCAAGTGGACCGAGCTATAACTGAGTGATTCGAAGTTGTAACAGAGTTGGATGTGTAGTTATGTGAGTTGTAAATTAGTTTAACTCAGTTAAGTGAGTTAAACTTAGTTGCGCTAGTTGTAACTAGTTGTAACTAAAGATACACTAGTGAGACATCAGTGAATGAATTATTTAATTAATTCACAAGCAGTAGTCTCACATGCAACTAAAGAAATAATATTGTTAACTACATGCATGTTAGATCCAGTGGAGACCCAGTTGAGAGGTAGGTGAAAGGGACAGTTTGACTATCTGTTGTGACATTAGTGGGTGCTCAATTGCAACCACACACACATTGGAGATGCCAATGAGGATTGCGCAGTCAAGGAAAGGCAAGATCAAATTCATTCAGGGATAGTGATCAACAGGGATTGTGCAGTGGAGGAAGGTTGTCAGGAGGTAGTAAATTGGTGCATGTTTATGCCAATTTTTGTATGATAGTGTGAGACGATTGTATATTGTATTGAGAGCTCTTGGATTAGAGTTTTGTATGAGATTGTTTCATGATCCACGATATATACATAATATATGATAGTGGGGTTTTTAACTTTATGCTTTCCTGGTAAAAACATCTATGTTATTTGTGATTGGTCTTTCTTCATGTGTTTGCAATTGGCGATCAAATTTCCGCAAAGATTTAAGTAGAAGGATTATGTATTTAACAGTGGCATATAATTGTTAGATCAGGAGAATCCAAGAAATACATAATTGTATTAAAATTTATTCACTTTTTTCTCACACACATCCACACACTAAGGAATTCAAAGACACCTAAAAATAACTTAACAAAACTCAGTAAATTCTCCCCACGGGGGCCACAAAAGAATTTATAGTCTAAGTTAGGATCAAGGGGGTAGGCATCCAATAAGCCACCTTGATCATTCTTTATCTTGAAACATAGAAGTTGACTATTTAGTGAGCTTTCAAATCCACCTATCATCCCATGGAAAAGAAAACCCGAGCGCAGCAGAGACCCATCCAAAGGGTGTTAGGCTTAGGCGCAGTGCAGGCAGGTATCAGTTGGGGCTACCTGACCCAGCTGATGCTCGGTACTGTTAGCTGAATTACCAAGAAGCCCAAGACTCAAACACTCATGTGGGACAGTGGTACTTAGTGGCCAATATCATGGCATCCTTTCCCTATAGGTGACGGTGCAGGCAAGCACTAGATCCTCTACCCTTACCTTAGTGGATTTTCTTCGGCTAACTGGGGGCATCGCCAGCTCTTACGGGACATTGTGCCAGCACTCTCAAGATATCTTCTCAAGGCCCAATTATATTTTATTCTGTAATAATTAGGTCTTCTAGGATTTGAGTATCATACGCAAACAAACAAAAAATCATATTTTTTGATTGACTGATCACATAGGATTAATCTAAAGGGAAATTTTATTTTATTTTCGCTTCGTTTTATGTATGCGATTGGAATTTTTCTTTGATCATAGCATATATCCTATCAAATATCTTCAAATAAATACCTATTCGATGCCATAACGGACCCAACAGGACCTTTTCGATCTAGACGTCTTTTGGACCCCCCCCCCCCCCATTACGAGAAGAGGTTCCAAGTCTTTCGCCATTTAGGCATCAAAGACAGAACACCACCACCATTATTGGTTCATCCTTTATTGGGGTGTCTTTAGTTGGGAACCCTAGTCGGTCTCCCAACGCCACACCACACACCACTCCTCCCACAACCCCTAGAGGGCAGAGGAGTGCTACCCATTTGGGAAGCCAAGTGAACGCACAGCAGGGTACGTCACAGACTAACCCTCTTCCCAACTAGAACATTGTGTTTTCACAAGCCATAATGGCTACAACCTCGCAGTCACCCTTTCTAGCTTTGTTAAATCTACCAGATTTAACCAAGTTGACAAATGACCCCATTGCACACAATCCCTTAAGGCCTCCCATTCCCACGAAGCTCCCTTCAGACATTCCAAATTTCGAAGGAAAGCAAGCAGAAGACCCAGGAAATCACATCATGACTTTCCACCTGTGGTGTTCGTCGAACAACATAATTGATGCTACTATTCAACTGAGACTATTTCAACACACTCTAACTAGAGTAGTAGCAAAATGGAATGTGGAGCAACCCTCTGCTACACATGGAACATTTAGCATCCTCGCCACTGCATTCCTAACCTATTTTCAGTTACCCATCCACCATGATTCCGGAATGGAATTACTGACACATTTTAGGCAAACCCCCGCTGTCCATATATCGGACCATCTCCACGAATGGTGGCGGTGTCGAATTTTGTGCAAAGCCAAACTCGACGATCGAGTTCTGTTAGAATTATTCCTGAAAAATCTCACCACAGATGTTTCGAAGTATGTGGCACAACACAATCCCATATCCAAAGAGGACGCCATCAGTAAGGCCCAACAACTCGAGCTGATCTATATGCAGTCAGGGTACATTTACAATATCCTACCAAATGCCCCGCGCATGCAAACTTATAAAGAATTTCAAGGTGTGTTGAACTCTGCAGACGGTTTAATTGGGTCATTGACCCAAAATTACCCAGGCAGCAGTGTTCAAAATCCTAGTTACACGTATGATTCTACCCAGAACGTAACACAACCCGACTACCAAAGTCATCATATTCCTCTGCAAAATTTGACCAGTAGGGCGCTATCGTATCATCATCAGCATGGAGGACCCTATCCTCTAGCTCAAGGGGTCCAGTATGAAGATAGAAATACTGACGGAAGAGATCCCCCCCAACATCCATTTGCAAACCAGGGACTGCATTATGCTCAGTCCCCAGCACAAGACCTGCCAATGCAAAATAATGCACAGGTGAACTTTGTGCAACCTTCTCAAAACCAACCGCGCCAACCATATAACCAGGAGAATTATCCTCCTAACGCAGTTAATAAAAAAGGAAAAAATAAGCCTAAAGGAAATCCTGGGTAGGGGGGCAACAACCAGCAACACCCTCCGAGATCTCAGGCTGGAGGCAACTCAAACCGAAATCAGAATGAGGAGCCAAACAACGCCCAAAGGCAAAACAAAAGGCCACTGATTCGAACAAACCACTCTTGTTCAATTTGTGGTGAGTGCGGCCATTACACTCACCACTGTCCCGACCTCCCTGAGCTGAAAAAGCTACAGAGTAACCTTGGACAAGGGGGATCCACCCAGTAGCTAGCAGTCATGTAGGAACCCTTCCCCCATCAAGGGACAGTTAGCACTCAGAAACAAACTCCTGACGACTCCGGAAAGAACAACCATGAAATCTACATGACTGGAAATGATTTTTTTTTCAAACACGAAATCGAAATTACGACTCCCCACCAAACACCACCACGTCAAGGGCTAGTACCAGTGCACCAACCACACCTTTGACCATATCAAAGATGCCTATCGACCCGTTGCCCAAGATGGTTAAGGGACCAAATAGGCGAGCAGGAAACTATTCCAAAGCAACCCATAACTATAGCATCATGGATGAGGTAGCACAATATCCCGCTGCCATGTCAAATTTGGAAGTATTACAGTCCTTCCCAAAGCAGCGGAAAGCCTTACTTTCTGCATTAGGCGCTATCGACCCTGCCGATACACGCCTGATGGCTTTTGAGTTAGACAAATCCACCCCTAGGATTCCTTCAATGGTTGCCTTTCAGATACCGGTGTCAGTCCAAAACATTACCATTCACCGATGTGTCATTGACGAGGGTGCATCCACATGCATCATGTCAAAGAAATTTTGGCAGAAGTTAGGGTTTCCCTAACTAAAGCCATCATACATCACGCTTAGAGAATACGATGGTCGCCCTTCAGCCCTTGTCGGTCTCTACCAAAACATCCCAGCCTGCTTAGCCGGAAAGACGGTCCTTATATACATTGAAGTCCTGGATACCCACTTGGACTATAATATACTCCTCAGTCGGAGTTATATGTACGCCATGTCTGTTGTAGCCTCCTCTGTCTTCCGAACTACGATGTCCCCACATGAGGACCGCATCGTTACTATCGACCAATTGACACATAGCGAAAAGTGGCCCTAAAAAATACGGATGTCATTCTACCCTACCTAGATACATTTGTGGATGCCCTTTCATGGTACCATGAATATGGCCCCGGCCAGTTCAAACTGTCGTCCATCCTAGGATCATTCCTAGGGGATCCCCCTATTATACTTGAGTCATCACCTGATGTCATAAGGGCTCAGGTGTGCATGATGTCCACATCAAGCACCGAAGCTAGTCAGGACACAGACACAAATAGTTATGACACCGAGTCCTCGGCCACAACAGCCTCTCTAGCCTACGCTTCTTCCCAAACCCCTTTCCTCTACCCCCAAACTGGTTTCGTATCCCAACAGGTTTTAGCAACGGTGGTGTTACCAAACATATCCTTCGCAATAACTGTTTGGTACCTCGTTCCCCCTACTGGGACAGGAGCCACACACATCACTGCCATAGGGTTAAATCCCCTCAGTCCCGAGGAGGCCCCACCCATTTAGGAAACTGTCGACAACATCCCTGCAAAGGAAGTTCCCATTGCAAAACTGATGATTGCGGCTAAGAAAATCAAGATAAGAGGAAATAATTTGGAAACTCCCGCCACACAATGGGAATCACCAATTTGCACCATATGTGACATAATAGGATACCCTACCCATATCTTCCCAAAGCTAGATGAGCTAAAACTGCTCCTTGGCTCTGAGGCAGACATCGAGATACCATGTTCCCAAAGAAAGGAACTTGCCACCAAAGGAAAAGGCAAAGCCTTGTGTACCAACCACGCATGTGCTATCTGCAGTAGTTATGGGCATTATACCCATCATTTCCCAGAGATCCCACGATATAGGGACACCTTACATAACATCGAGCGATCCTATCAAGAGAATCCCTCCACCCAGTCATCTGGAGATGAACCTCGCATCATCCTGTACCTACAGGAGGAACGACAGTCACCAGAAAGACGGTCATTCATATTTCCCCCTCCTATCATACGCTGCATGATGTGCAATGAACGTGGTCACTTCATCGAAGCACGCACAGCCCTGGAACTCATCCACAGATGTTATCCTATAGAACGAGTTTATTACGTTGGATTACGAGCATCACAATTCACATGTCCTTTATGCGCCGACAACCACCTTCTAGAAAATTTTCACTATATCCCCCAATTCTGATTAGCACTCGCTAGTTTACACTCAGCCATAGTCTGCCTCTCTCAAGAAGATGGCATAGACTCAAAATCCATGAATAGCTCGACAACCCAAGAAGATGTGACAAGCAGATCCATCCTCTTCCTGTCAGCTTAAAATTGGCCAATCAGGGAACCCGAAGTTTCCCCCAACCACTCTCTATAGAGAATACGAACATGTGCGTTATGTAAAACACCCAATCATGTGGTCACCACTTGCCATGATTTAGTAGTGTTATGATGCTGGTACCCCACCAGACCACAGACTGAGCACGACGGGACCCCCATATCTAGGCTATTTTTCCTAGTATGTCAGGGAAATCATTGTGGGCAGCACTGTACCTATATCCCACGAGTTCGTCCTCTCATTGATATGATCCATACAATAGAGAAGAAACATGATGATCTCGTCAAACGATATAGAAAATACATCACCCCTAGACCAGCAACCCCACACCCACATCGGCGTGATGGAAAATTTTGGATAGTGCACCAACCAAGAATGACCCAGGCCCAACATAGGATAACATGTGGACTATGTGACCTAAATGACCACATGGTCAATCGGTGCAAGGAACTGAAGCCTCTCGCAAATAGTTTTCGCACAATCTCGTCTCTCCCACAGAGACTTCTCTCAAGAAAATCATGCGTACTTATTTCCGGATTTTTTCACACTTTCATCATACAATTAAATGTGAGCATCTCCCCAAGCTAAAAGTGGCAAGAGCAACATTAAGCCTACACTCCCCCACAGAGTCAGGAACATGCAATCGAACAACACGGAAATGGAAGCAGAAGACCTCATCGTCTACCACAGATACTTTCCAAGCGTCCACATCTCGGACAAAGAGTAGTGTTTATTCTCACACAATCTACTTAGTTGGAACAATGGTACCAAGCAGAACCTACCCTAGAGTCAACGTACACAAACCCAACCACTTTAAATTTTTGACCAAAACATGCTCGAGTGTCACAATGGATTACCAACTCGAACCTTACTTCGGATTTGCTGATGGAGCATCAAGATGGTCTCAAAGTTTAACAGCAGCAGCCTCGGTAATCTATCGCCCTGACTGATCACCACTCTACACTAACAGTGTGTGTGTCGATTCAACAACAAAAAATCAGGGAGAATATGATGCCACCATAGGACTTATGTGCAATGCCCTCCATCAGGGCATACGCCATATGCATGTCTACCTCGATTCCCATTTAGTAGTGTCACAGTTGAACCAAACATTTGAGATTCGAGATTCACATCTATTTAGAAGATATTTTTGTGCAAAAAGATTAAGCAGACAATTCGACTACATTACATTCACACATGTACCAAGGAGTCACAACCAAACAGCTGATCGCATAGCTAACAATATTCTAAACTGGAATACATCTCAAATAAATCATCATACATAAAAAACAAAAAACATAGAAAACATAGATATCCATCATCATAACATAATCCATAAGAAAAAATAGGGGGCACACCAGGTAGATCCACAAAAAATATCTCTCATATATATATATCAAATGTATGTGTCTGAGTAAAAAAATCTTGTCTCTGACCCATCGATCAGCCCAAAAATACACACCAATAAGTCGTCAAAAATAGGGGAAGCATCCTAATAATGGGTGCTTTCCTTGTGTACAAAAAAGACTCTATGGAATTTCTCCCCCAGGTGGGGCACCCGGACCCACTGTCGCTCTCGGTACCACTACTAGAGCTATCATCAACACTGAGACCGCCACCCAACGTAAAACTGGCCAATAGTCCCTCTCTCCGGCCATCAAGGTCTCCAGCCATACCTCCTGGAGTTCATCTAAAAAGCCTCGAGATGACATCCCCTGAGTCAAGCGGTCCACTCGATTCCAGGCATCCTCTATAACTGACACCTGAGTGGTCAGCTCAGCGGCATGAGCCTCCGTCGCATCAGCACAAGCCTCCGCCGCATCAGTACGAGCCTCCACTGTGTCAGCACGAGCCCGCTCAGCCGCAGTCTTGGCAGCAATCAAGTTGTTGCCCTCCCCTGAAGGGCTGACCTCACCACTGAGTCCCCCACCCTGAGGCTATGCAGGAACTCCTCCCAACCCCCCACGAGCTCCCTGAGGTCTCCTAAGAGGATCGTGGCCAACCAATCGAGCCACAGGGCGACCAACCTCACCAACATCTGCAAGAGTAACCAAAACTATGTTAGTGTCACCATAAATACACATGTAAACATAAATACTCAAATAAATGCAGAAAACATAAAAAACATACTTGTTGGCCCCCAAGCATAGCCAGGAGGGAGACCCATCTCTGGATCCCCCCGAAAGTCCATCCAAGCATATGGGAATGGAAAAAACATCTGGGGGTTGGCCTCAAACCAGGCCTTTGTCGTGGCGTTCCAGTAACGACCCACCTTACCCCCACCTCCTCGTGGCATCACGGGAGCCCACCTCCTCATACGAGGCTCTCATGGCCCCCCAGCAGGCACCACCACCACCAGTCTCAACAACACCACCCTCTCGTAGATGATGTTGCATAAAATACTGGTATATGCAAACTACTTCGATCCATCCTGGATCTTTTAAAGCTTCGTGAGCATCCTGTCATAGCAGAAACGGGAAAAGTCGAAAAAATGTCTGGCCCTCAACCGACGCAAGAATCCAACCTGCGGGACCACTGCCCGATGTGGAGCCAACGACCTTGCTAGTCACATGATAGTCGCCAGAGAACACCGCTCATCCAAATCAGTCACTGAGGCAATGGCTATACACCCCTCCGTAAGGGGTGCCCTGCTGCAGTGCCGCATCCAGAAATGCTCAAAATCCAACCTCCTAGGAGGGAGGGGAAACCGCAGCACCTCACCCTGAGGCAAAAACCCAGTCACAAAGTATATATCCATCTCGAGATGGATAGAAAGGTCACACCCATGCAAAAAAAACACCTTGTGCCGCCTGTTCCAGTGCTCAATCAGGTAACGCAAGAGTCGGTCCTGTGACCGAAGAAGGTCGTTCTCCACAAAATTTAGGAGACCCCACTGCACCAACTGTCGGCGAGCCCCACTATCAGCAGCTAAAGCAGTACAGAGCTTAGGCCAATCTTGCTCCCTCCACAACATCCTGTCATTCAAATAGGAGCACATCAGCAGCATAAAAACACCAAAAAAGCAGGAAAATTTTTCAAAATCTGGACAAAATCTTCCTTGGCCCTCCGCACGCCTGTCCGTCAGACAAGCACGCGGAAGGAACGCCCCAGGCTGAGAAAAGAACGCTTAAGGTGCGCAAAACCCTAATTTTGTGCATAGAAGGCGCGCTCTTACCTTGATCGCCCGCACAATCCAGGGTAAAACAGGCTCAGAATCTGTACAAACCAGTCTTGTACAAACCCTGACACCCTCAATCTAAAAAAAATAAAATACAGGATGCCATGGATTTTACCTCGGCATAATATCGCTAATCCCTCATACTCAGGCTAACCGCAATGGCAAGAGCTGCTCCGCAGTAGCCTCTGACCTCTCAATACTCAACAGACACAAATGAATTGAATTAGGGCCATATTCACCCATATATAACCCTTTTCAAGAAATTTGAAGGACCATAAAAAGAGCTTAGAAGGCCCGATCACCAGACCGAAAGCAGCGTTGGGATCAACACTTCAGAATGCCCAAAGGCGATACCACACATTCGCACCCCCAAAAAAATAAAATTCGCCGGCAAGTATGCCCTCTCTCATCTTCTTTTTAAAGAACATGTCTTTCAATAATATTTGATAAAGATTCAAGAAGATGCTTTCACTTGGGGTAGTTTTTTTTGCAGGAAGAATGAAAACCATCCACAACTCCATCCACTGAAAGTTCCAGAGCAGGTATCATTCTATCCCCAGCATGATAGAGTATCAGAAAAACTCTACATATCTTGACATCATCTCTCCATCAGAAATCAACCATAGGTTCCACACACCTGACCATGTTTATCATCACCCCACCTTGCACATGATAAGCATCCTCATTGGTCGGTAGAGCCTCCCCTCCATGGTGCTCTTCACCCATAGTAGACCATATATCACAACACAAGTGATGCCATGGCCATACCACTATAGTCCGGGAAGCACCTCATGCCCATTCACTAGCCATGGATAAGGTCAAGTGTTACCATATGAAAGAAAACCCCTTTCCCGGACAACCAGGTTGTACAATTAGATAAAAAGTGCACTACCACGCCTCGCATTTGGCCCACCATACCTCCATCAACATAACTCATCTGTGATAATTTTTCATCCGCTTCATCAACCTCACACATGACACCAACCAATGGGGCCCCCACCCTCAGAAAAACATTGTCCTTACATCATCAATGAGCGAACACTTTCATGTTTTGGGGCACTTGTCTCTGTGTTTTGTACAAACCAAACCCCATTACTTTATTCTTTTGGTAAGTGTACAAAGACCGCAAACGGTGCACTATGTCCCCCACCCACTCACCCATTTTTTCTCCCATGGTAGCAGTCCTTCATCACCCTTCATCGGAGTATCACACCCACACCCAAAATCCACCATGACACTCATAACCAATTTATACCCACCCTGGAAGTCCTACTGACTCCAAGGATTTCCCCATCAGAAATAGTTATGACTGTCGCCAAGCTACTTTTCATACTCCGACCTTGGGCCACTGAATCCCCGTCATCAGTTTTTAGTCACCCCTCACCATCATTCCTAAGTTAAACCCATCAAGTCCAGGATCCTGACCCTTCGTATCAGCGACCCCCTCGTTCGGTTGAGGCTTCCTTTTTGTCGACTTCAACACCTCTGTTCCAAAAATAAAGCGGTACCTTGGTTGGCCCCTCTCCATAAAAGGGGAATCCTCGGGTGGCACTGTGGGAGACATCATTGCCAATAGATGTCATCAATCCTCCTGAAATTCGACTGCAACATAATATTTCATGTCAGGATGGTATCGTACCTTACAACCATTGCACTTTGATCAAATTCGTCGAATACCTATGCCTTTATAAGCGTCTCTTTCAACAATGCTTGCATGGGACGGACCTAGCCAACGCATATGTGTACAATGTGCATTTATATGCCATACCACGTCTACGCATATGGGTACCACTTTCCGCCTATTTCAAAAGAAGAAACGCCCCTGAGGGTGTCAGCAGTCGTCATCATCAACCAAGAGATCACTACCATATTAGTGACACAAACAAAATCTGTATTTGTCAAATAAATTTGTTTAACTAGCCAAAGCATCACGAGAATGGGACATGCCCGCCTCGTAAAAAATTTGTATATATTGTATTATACCATTGTTTACAGGGGTTCCATAGGACATGGTCATTCTTCGACCCGGTGCAGGGTGTCTCCAATTCCGAGCTACACGCAGGTCTCTCTCTCTCTACGCACAATATACAAAAAAGAAACTATAATGTATTTTGGCTATATAGTTCTTACTAGACCTCACACATTAGGGGGGAACTTTTATCACTGGAAAATCGTACAAGAAAAGGTGACATTATTTAATGTCAAGCAGAAGGATTTACAGGGCTGAGAAACATTAGAGAATCTAAAAAGTATTTAAAAATCTCTAATGTCTGAGGAAAAATCAAATTGATACAAGGAAGACTAGTCAAACGTTTTTTTGCGCACAAAAGTCTTCGATAGCCGCGCCTTTGCGCGTTTTTTACTCCAAAATGCGCGCAATACTAGGAGTGGCGGAAGTCACTTTTTGGGACCACAAGGTACACTCCAGGACATTGATTCCACACTTGAAACCACCTAAGGACAACCACCCTAGCCTCCTTAGGACATCAAGGGAGCACACAATGGAATAAATGTGGCACACAATGGAATCACCCTCCTCTCTTGGGTTACTGTCCACAATGTACCAAGAGAGGGAAGGAGGATTTGAATTCTCCTATAAAAGGCCACCAAGATATGGACAACTTGAGAACACATTTTTATGTTGGCCAGAATTTCCCCAAGCAATACCAGCAGTGTGTGATCCGGAGCAGAGATAGAGGAGACTCATTTGTTGGCCATCCAACAACTCCAGTCCACCATAGTAGAGAGAGGAAGACTTTGCGCCAATGCAGCTTAGAAGTAAATACATCCTTGCATTAGTACTTAGAACCCCTAGTTCTAAGGGCCCCTTGACAAGTGGGTTAAAATTTCATCCTCATTCCTACCAGCACTTAATAAGAGGGGACGTCAGTGCCACCGTTTGGATTATTGAAGTTGTTTGACTCTATTTATAACTTTTGTGTTATTTGCTTTAGTTTTAGTTTAATTTTTATGTTTGAATATGCATGATATTTCTCTATCTAGTATGTTTATGTTCTAAAATATTCCACTAACTTGCTTGACTCCATTTATTATCTGCCTGTGACCAATAACTTAAGAGGGAATACCACACCCCTTAAGTTGGTGTGATTTTGTACATACATGCACCAAACACACTAACACACTTGGCTTAGAACAACCTTGAAAGAACCTGAAGAAAATGCAACCCCAAGAGGAACATTCAGGAAGCCAAAGACCCAAAAGATACTCTGGCTCTACAAAATTTATGATCAAACTCATTGAATCAGAACCTTCTACTTATGGAAAGGTTGCTGAACAAAAGGTATGGAAGAATACAATGATAGAAGAGTATCAATGAATAATGAAGAATTATGTTTGGGAAATTGTTCATAGACCAAAGAATAAAATTGTCTTAACTTCCAAGTGGGTTTATACTATTAAGTACGTAGCTGATGGGAACATCGACAAATATAAGGAAATATTTGTGGCTAGAGGATTCTCTCACTACAAGGAAAAGAACCTCTAGCGGATGTTTTTGAGGAACCCCTTATAAAATAGCCCAGATATCCATTTGTAGTGGAGGTTTCTAGAGGAGGTTGGCAGGTGGAGGTTTTTGTGGATGTTTTTTGTCCAGTGTGTTTCTCATCCTACACCGCACCGATGCGTTCTGTTAGAAAAGCACCGGTGCGTACTACAAATTGACACACCGGGACACCGTTCTCTCCGTATAAACCTGCCCGGTGCATCTAATTACTGTAGTGAAGCGGTGCTCTACACAAATTCAGCTCTAATGCATCCTAAAAACTCGTCCCAAAACTAAAACAGCCCAGTGCGCCTAAAAAACCCATGCACCGGAACAGGGTTAAATAAAAAAAATTACAGCCAAAAATATGCATTTTTCACTTCTTCAGTGCTCCAGAGCTCTCAAGCACCGGTGCAAATTTCCCTTGTGTGAGGCGCCCTGCCATCGGTGCTCCCATTGCACGCACTTCTGCCGTCCATTGCCCAACATCTCGATTTCAAATTTTGGAAAATGGTTGGAAAAATTAGTTTTGCAAATTCTACAGTAAATATGCCTCCTCGACACCGAAATGTACAAGTATTTTATTTTTTTCTCCATAATTAAAATTTTTAGTGGATTAGTTTTGTAAAAAACTTAAAATTCACCAATTTTTTTTTCCCCTTGTGATACACTCAAGCCATTCGGCTCGCATCGGTTCGTGGTGCTACCTGTAAATTTACAGGACGTACCACGACCGGTGCTAAAGGTAACTACACTGGTTCTGGTCTGGTGACGAAACATCGCACCGTGTTTTTTAAAAAATACATAAATTGCAGTGCGGTCGGTTACTCGAACGCACCGTTGACTATGTCCAAGTTTGGGAGGGCGGTGTGTTGACCAAAATATGCGCCCCGGGGTGGATGTTTTGGTCAGCGCACTACCCTCCCGAACTTGGAAATAGTCAATGGTGCAGTCATGTAAACGACCGCACTGTTGACCATGTATTGATGTCAGGATGGCAGTGCGCTGACTAAACTATACGCCCCGGGGCACATATTTTGGTCAGTGCACCGCCCTCCCGATACTGGTACATAGTCAACAGTGCAGTCAGTTATACCACTGTACCATTGACCATGTAATAATTCTAGGAGGGTGGTGTGTTGTCGAAACTATCCGCCCTGGGGCGAGTTGTTTGGTCAGCGCACTGCCCTCCCGAATTTGTACATAGTCAACGATGTGATTGGTTAAACGACTGCACTGTTGACCATTAACTGATGTTTGGCGCTGCATTGACAGAATTATCTGCCCTAAGATGGATAGTTTAGTCAATGCACCGCTTGAGAAATTACAGTTCATGATGTGCGGTGCACTGAAAATTTCCAGGCACACCGCGGCCAGTGCACGATAAAAACAGATGCACCAGTATCGGTGCATGACTGTTTCTTTTGGCACATCGCCTGTTTTTTTTTTTCAAAAAAAAATTATATATATATATATATATAATTTAAATACATGTCTCATTTAATAAAAAATTATTTAATATGTGAATCATTCAGCGACGTCAAAGGAGAGAAGAGAGGGAACAAAAGGAACATATGGAGGACCAATATAATGTGGTTCGACTGTGGGAGGCACAAGAGAGGGAGAAAGATATGTACCCTCACCCTATTATGACAGCCACCCAAACGCTCCTAAGGGAGGTAGGCCTCCTTAAGTTCTATGAGGAGGCTACATCCCTGAAGGGCCATGGTGGGTTATTGCGACAACTTATCTTCAGGTGGAATGCCCACGATAGGCTTTCCGATTTGGTCCTAACCAGTGGTATGCGCCCACTGAGGAGGACATATATTATTTTATTACTGGCCTATCAAGGAGAGGGCAGGATTTTCCCTCGTTCCCAGAGGTCCCCGTCGGCTATGCAGCAGGGAGTCAGTTGGTGTACTCCCAGAGATACATTAGCGCTGTTATATTTTCTCCTGCAGATTTTCAGCTCTCCGGTGGTCAATTACGTATTGCTTCATTTGGTGGAGAGGAGGTGAGGTGCCTCTCACTACTGATTTTGACCATTGCACACCATACCAGTGGTGGGAAACACATTAGTTGCCCTCTTTTATTTTATGTTGATTCTTTATTATAGGCGCCATGACTTGTGAGGTGGTCTACGATTTTTTTGCGGCAGCTCTGTCTAGCTTCAGATAGATGTCATGCTCAGGCACAAGGGAGGGTGAAATTCCCTTTTCCTTCAGAGCTATTCAGTTTATTTTTTGAGAGGTTTCCAGAGACGAGGCCTACTTTTGTTCGAAACCTTGTAGGTCGATGCTACATGTACGGATGCAGATGTGGGAGCAGATGATGCTCAAGAGGGACAAGTTATAATTTTTCGCGAGGATATCGCATGATGCACTAGAGTTGCTAGCCAGTGTTGATGATCATGCCTTCGTTCTTTTCCCCTGTCCGTATGCTGGTTTGGATTGGAAAGGGTGTGCCAACATCCTCTTCACAGATGATGAGATGTCAGATGATAGAGGTAATATTAGTGTTTTCTTTAAATTTATTCTAACATGTTCTTTAACTTGTTTTTATTAAACTATTTAATGAAATTGTCTAATTATTGTTGTGTACTTATATATATTTTGTAGATATTGGGTCATTTGATGGAGATGATATGCCACCGCCACTAAATGATCCAAGTGTAGATCCTGATGACGATCAGGAGATGGCAGATGCAGAGGATCAGGCCTATGCAGAGAGACCGGTACTCATGATCATGTGCATGTACCGGATGGTGTGAGGCGTAGGCCTGACACTAGATTTAGGATGGATTTGGGCAACCAACTCTATCGAATGCTTGTGGAGGAGGGAGTCAGGTCAGACACTATCAGAGAGATACAAGTCGATGATAGGCTGACAACAATGTGGAGAGGCATGCCACGTGATATGTTTACCCTGATGCGCCATGTCGTAGGAGCTACCATCTTAGTGGCACGGTTGAGGAGGGCCCTTCGACATAGGCATGGTCGGGATGCAGTACGTCGACAGTTGAGCAGTGACGCATCATATGATGATGATGATCAGGAGAGTGATCATCGTTCACCTCATGCCAGAGATGAGCAACCTGCAACATTAACTAGCAGTCATGATCATGAGCAAGTTGGACCATCCACGTCAAGTCATCATGAGCAGCCTGCAACATCCAGCAGTCATGATCATGAGCAGGTTGGACCATTTACATCGAGTCATCATGAGTAGCCTGCATCATCCAACATTCATGATCATGATCAGGCTGGACCATCCACATCGAGTCATCATGAGCAGCCTGCAACATCTAGCAGTCATGATTATGAGCAGGCTGGACCATCCATGCCAAGTCATCATGAGAAGGCAGTTGATCCTGATCAGCATGAGGCACCACCAAATCAACAGGCACATGATGATCGGCATCTATCTGAGCTTGTCGAGGCTACACCATTTACTGAGCAAGCCTCGACTAGTACTATTATTGAAGTACCACCAGCTGATATTTGACATTTATCTTACAGTTGTATATTTTTGACATTATATATATATATATATATATGGTTCATGTATTTTATGTTCATGTTGCAGTTGTACTTAATTTACATGTTGGTGATCATCATGGTGTGTATATTGTTAGGTCATGTTAGATATGTTAATTTAATGTGCAGCTTGCAAATAGATGTGTATGTGATAACAGTTATTTGACATGAGATGTATATTTGATGTTTGTGTTGTGATGATGTTATACAATGCTTGTGTTTTGTTAGATGATCATGATCGCGATGATTAGATGATGTTAGCGAATTTGAATGTGTTTTTGAGTCTAATATGATGTTTGTACGATGGTTATCATGATCGTGATGTTTATTTTTAATATTAAATCATGATATTTATTAAATATCATGTCGTGATTGTAATTGAAATTTTAATTTTAATTGTATGTAAATTTGTAAAATTGTAATTGTATTTGTAATTGTATGTAAAATATTTGTAAAATTTTAATTGTAATTGTAATATTTAATTTATTGTGAAATGATTGTAATTGTATATATGTAAAGTTGTAAAATTGTAATTGTATGTAAAATTCTAAAATTGTAATTGTAATTGTAATTTTAATTTTAATTGTAATTGTATGTGAAATTGTAAAATTGGAATTGTAATTGTAATTGTATGTTAAATTCTAAAATTGTAATTGGAATTGTATGTGAAATTGTAAAATTGTAATTGTAATTTTAATTTTAATTGTAATTGTATGTAAAATATTTGTAAAATTTTAATTTTATTAATGTGAAATGATTGTAATTGTAATTTTAATTATAATTGTATATATGTAAATTGTAAAATTGTAATTGTAATTGTATGTGAAATTGTAAAATTGTAATTGTAATTCTAATTGTATGTAAAATATTTGTAAAATTTTAATTGTATTAATGTGAAATGATTGTAATTGTAATTGTAATTGTATGTAAAATTCAAAAATTGTAATTGTAATTATATGTGAAATTGTAAAATTGTAATTTTAATTGAAATTGTATGTAAAATATTTGTAAAATTTTAATTGCATTAATGTGAAATGATTGTAATTGTAATTATAATTGTAATTGGATGTAAAATATTTGTAAAAAATTAATTGTATTAATGTGAAATGATTTTATTAAATTTTTAAAATTTTTAAAATTGTAAATAATTGTAAAATAATAAATCTAGAATAATATGAATTTTTGTAACATAATAAACTTTAGAAAATAATGCAAATAAATTCATGTACTTTAGAATTATCATTATTTTATTATGATCATACATACCAATAAAAAAGAACTTTATACAGTACGCCATTGTTTTCGATATCAACATAATTGCAAATTATCAAGTAAAATAATTTTAACATTAACACAATGCAAATTACCAATTAATTCAAAATACACATTATAATGTTTCTAAAAAAAGAGTCTTAGTTATAAGGTAATTGAGTCCTCTTCTTTATAAAACCCATCTTAAAAAGTATGAATAATGAAAAAACACATGTACCATATCACTCTCGGTTCTCATGATCACCCTCATTATCTCCCAGCTTGCTTGGCATGATAAAACTATTGTTCTCAAAAATATGTTTTGATCTAGGGTCATGTCTCAATACAAACCACCAATCCCTATCCAACACATCTGGGTAAAAAAACACCCGGTTGCAGTGTTTGGGGAAAACATAGGGCTCCTTAGCTTCATCCCACATCTTTCTAGAGTTGATACATATCAGCCTACTATCACAATCTTCCTTTACATTATTCCGATCAAAGGTGTCCCGCCACTTGCACCTAATAATAACACATGGGAAAGAAGAGAAATCCACTACAATGATCTCTTGTATATTTCTGACATAACCTAACGTCCCTCGTACTAGGTTTTGATCACAGTGGCTAGATCGACTAGATTGATTGAACTCGACTTCCACTCCATAGTCTTGTGTCATGTGTCCATTATTGGAATTTTCTGTGTGAAAATGGTGTTCATATGCCCACATAGATGGGAAAAAATGCACTTATAAAAAAGTTAAAAAATCATAGTGTCATGTGTAATAACCCAACAGTTAAAATATGAAATATAGATGTAATTACATTTCAAAGGTGCATTATTAAGTTTAAAATGTACATAAATATATTATTACCGAGTGGGTGCACCCAATCCCTATGTTTAGCACATCCTCTTCAGCATACGAGTAACGAACGGTTGCATCGTATTTCTCTCTGACTTGGTCAGCAACCCAACTATTGGGGCATATTTTTGGCATATTTTCTTTTAAATGATCGAGATAAGGCACACTTATACCATTCAACCGTATGAATTATTTCCTATCACTATCCCATTTAATCATCTTTTTTTTGTACAATGCGACCCACAATTGTGTCGCTTCAGAATTTTAAAGAATGAATTTATTGATTGCTTAAATTTATGCATTTGATGATGAAATCAAACCGACATATAGTACATATGAGATCAAAATATAAATTATATCGAAGTTCAACATGAATATTTATTTTGTGTAAATTTGAAAAATTATAAGTCGCTTACTCTTTATCAAGCACATTTTTCCATTCATTTGGAGTAGCTCCCCTTATCTTTTGTCTTCATCCCTTTCATCGTCCCAAATCCCCGCACCTGGTCTATTTTCGATTTGCTTTATGTACTCACTGTCATAATAAAAAGATTCATACGATATGTATCTCTCTGCCAGAGACCCCTCGAGTTTTTCCCTTTGTCAAACAAAACCTTTCAATTTCTTCATGTACGTCTCTAAGAAGAACATCCAATGACAAGAAACCAACCCCAACTAATTCAACCTCATCTACTAGGTGGATTAGAGGATGAACCTACAAGTCCATGAAACTCGTCGGTAGTTCCTTCTCAAACATAAAAACAATCTCAACTGTCTCTTGACAGAACCGTGGAATGTTAGCCACATAAATCTCCTTTGACGTGATCCAACGTACAAATGAAGATAATTTAGATATGGCACTTCCTAGGTCTTGGGGAAATTCATGTTTCACACACCCACTCATGAAAAAATGATAATGACGCTGCAAAGTTATAAACACGTGCAATAATATACAAAATTAGTTATGTTTTATTGATCAAATTAGGATCAGGCCCTAAGGATTTGCGAAAAATTCAAAGTTACAGGATTGGGTTCGAAATGGAAAACAGGTTCAGAATCGGATCGACCAGCAGAGTGGGATCCGAATTAGTGGTTGTCATGGAGTCTTGAACACTGCATATCTAATCGGGGATTGCACAACTGCGGAAATGTTGCAGGTGGAATGGACGACGGTGATCCAGTCAACAGCGAGGGTTGAACGGTGGTGATTAGATCGCAGAAGCAACAGTGGGAGATCAATGGGAGAGATCTCATCGCAATTGAGAAACATCGCACATCACACAGAACATATTTTACTGTTAAAGAGTTTTTCAAGTTAAATTTTTTAACCTACGATGCGAAGTGAGAAGGTGGAGATATAACATGGATCGTCGGATCGAGAAACAAACCAATGGCGGAGATTGAAGCACCCGAAAAATTGATTTCCCAAATCACAATATTTAGAAGTTAAGAGTTCACAAGATATGTTAAATTGGTTGCGATGCAGTAAATTTTAAATATGTAATGCGATGAGGGGAGCCACATGTAGGCATTATACACAAGCGCACATCGCATAAATTATGGTTTCAGCATTATCGGTACCAAGTTAAACTTGCAGAAAAGTGATTTGCGATGCGCTGTGATTGGTTGCATGTTGTGGGACCCGAGAACCCTGTTCAGAGTGTATGGAATCTGTTTAAGGCTATGTGCGATCCATTTTAAACGTAAGCGATGTTTGATTGTGAATGTATGTATGTAATGAAACTCTGATATTATATTCCACTATTTCTGCTAACAGTCAAGCCATTAATGGTTGGGGTGTGCATGTGGCCATCAGCTTAAACATAACAGTAATTGCATGGAAATTATTGGTGGAGCAGATAGGGGCGCACCAAATTTGGCGGTCAACCCTAATTTAACTCCAATTAACTGCAGTTCTCCACTTTTAGCAGATTTTTCCTAGGAGAAATTGGGAAAAAGTGTAGGAGGCTCAATTTTTGACCATTATGAGGGAATGAATAGTAAATTTTCACTATATAGGACATTATAGAGCCATTGGTGAGGTTTTCAGAGCCAAATGAGGACTTATGAGCGTGATTTTGCTTCAGAGAAGTTCCATGGTCCATCAGGGCCACTAGGAGCCACCAGGAGAATAAGGCCTAGCCAGGACAGCCAGAGGCCATTCTCAGGAAACTAATAGTCATTTCTGACTATATTGAACCTTCTAAATCCAATGATGGGGTTTGCAGAATAATTTGGATAATTCTAAAGGCCGATATGCTATAGGGAATTTTTCAGTGAGCCTAGAGCCACAGGGTACCACCAGGTGTTGGAGGCATAGCCAGAGCAGCCAGAGGCCATTTTGAGCGAATTAATAGTCATTTATAACTATTTTAGACATTATGAATCCAATGGAGGGATTTTTAGAGCCATTTGGAGACTTCTAGAGCTAAAGAAGCCACAGGGAAGTATCAGGGAGCCCAATGCCACCAGGTGTTGGAGGCATAAAACGGGGAGCCTAAGTTCATTCTAGGAATATGAAAAACCTATTTTGGATGATTGATGTGTGATGGAGATAATAGAATAGGTTTTAGGAGTATAAGAGGACTTCTAAGAGATTATGTGCCACAAAGAATCTCAAGGAAGCTCAAGGACACCGACAGAAGAGGTCAAGCCCAAGGGAGCCTAGGTCCATTTCCAGAGATTGAGCAGTAAATCCAAGGGTATTTGGTATTATTAACCCATTTTTATAGTGAAAAAACCATTGGATTTGAGCATCATCTTGTAAAATATATTTACCATCTTAATCCCAAAGAGCCAAGTCCATTGACGGAGGCTCAAGGAGACGTAGCCCAAGTGTTGAGGGTGAAATCCTTTATTATGTTTTTTGATATGTGTTGTTGGTTAATTTGCTGCAATTTATGGTTTTTGTACATGATTTTAATCAACTTAAACAAATTTTTAATTGCTCACACATAAACCCTTAAAACAGTTAAAACACATACACCTGAATCAAGAATTCAATTTCGCACATGCATGTATAAGCAAGATCCTTAATTTTTTTTTAATTGAGTGGGAGGTGCTTGCATAGAAAAACAATTCAACCACCCATATCATATCATGTTGGTATTAGAGCACAAGGTTGCTTGCTTGCTTGTTTGACTTGAAGGGTGTTTAACAGTGCAAAGAATTTAACCGTTTGCAAATTGACTGATGCTTACATGTTTGAGTTTTCTAGAGGTGAAGGGGAGCTACTGCTAGCTAAGTCCATAATAGGACAAGAAGGAAGAAGGCTGAAAGCATCCTCCTTACACAAAGGACCTCAAGGAAACCCTTGAAGTACAAGAGGGATTGTTTGCAATAGAGGTTGCTTGAAGAAGAGATACAAGCTGCAGAGAAGAGCTTGAATCTACAGCCAAATTGTTTTTGAAGCTTTGTGAATTGTTGTTGAAGTTCTTTAATTCATTTACATAGTGATGACAACTTCATCAAGTGGTGTTTCTAAATCCTCCTCCTTTTCAAGATTCTTTGATAAATAGATGAAGGAGGACTTTCACATCATGAAATATATGGTGCAAAAATTGTATGAAGATGTAAGGGAGAGCACTAAACTTCAAGAGAAATTGGTTGCTATGAAGAAAGAGAAGCAAGAACTTCTTCAAAATATTCATGAGATGGAGATTCAGCTCCATGATGCCAAAGAAAACTTAGCCAAGCATGTGCTTGAAGAAGAGGTAAATAATTCAAGTTTGTCTTCAATTTCCTCTCAAGAGAAATGTGTAGGTTCTTTTGAAAAACACACTAGAGGAATAGGGTCCAAATTGATGATGAAAATGGGTTATGAAGGTAAAGGTTAGGCAAACATGCACAAGGCATAGTTGAGCTAATTATGGTTGAGGAAAGGCCTAAGTATTTGGGTCTTGGCTATGGACAATTTTATGGATAAAGTTATAAATCCATGAAGGCACTTGAAACAGTTCCAAGAAGGAATTTTGTTGCAGGTTCAAAACCTCAAACATGTAAACTTTGAAATCAAGATGAATGCAATTGTTTGAAACCCATGTTGCAACAGGATGCTTGTATATATGCAGCTTCTGGCAAACAAGAGAGTTGT
Source organism: Pinus albicaulis (assembly GCA_034641835.2). Classification (NCBI taxonomy): domain Eukaryota; kingdom Viridiplantae; phylum Streptophyta; class Pinopsida; order Pinales; family Pinaceae; genus Pinus; species Pinus albicaulis. The sequence continues at coordinate 817,704,650 of CM076579.1, read as the reverse complement.
GACATCTCTAAGGACATGAACATTATTGTTGGTCTTCAAAAGAGAGATGGAACCTCTTGAAGTTCATCTTCTCAAGAAGGTGAAAAAGATGAACATTCAAAGAATCATTCAAGGTATCATTCTTCCTATAATCATGTTGTTTATGACTATGTTAAACATGAAAATTCTGCATGCATGAATGGGAGAAAGAGTTGTTGTTCCTATTGTGGTTTGTGTAACCATGAAGTTTCAAAATGTTAGAAGAGAATCAAAGAATACAAGAAACAGTTCAAGAAAAGGCGACTTGCATAGAAGATGCAAAATATTTTCACACATTGCCAGAACAAGGGACATCTCATTGCCCAATGTTGGGCACTGCATCCAACCACTCATCCCAAACACATGAAGCAAGAGGATAAAAATATTGGTGAGAATGTGACCAACGATTCCATCATCGATGTGAGTCCAGATGATTCACAAGAAGAAGATGTTCAAGAGGAAACATCGCCATTGAAGTGTGTTGGCAAGAAATGGCTCGGTTTCTTGACCAAGTAAGACATGCATTTAATATGTACATAGATGCACATTTCAGCCTTATATATGCATGAATTTCTGTTTAAAGTATGACAAGTTGCAGCAGAGGATCACAACTTGTAGGATGCAAGATTGCATGTAAATGTTGTTCAGTGGAAGGAATTTATTTTTTTTGCACAATTTCACCATGGAGGTGTAAAATATGGGTATGTTACTCACTTATGTTGCGACAATATCATTCAGTTCAGCTCTTATAGTCACCCACATGTTTTGGGATTATGTACTTGTTTGTACTTGAAAGGAAAAGTTTAAAGTGTACATATGCATGAGTTTGTATGTGTAAATGGAAAACTTGTAAATAGGTTCATTGTACATAGATACATGTGCGAGTGTTGTCAATATGTATCATGTTGTATATCGACTTGTGTTGATTGTGTTGCACACGTTTCATATCGTCTTGTGTCGATTGTATTGCACATTTCATTTCGACTTGTTGTTGATGTCGCATGTTGCACGAATTATGTTTTAGTCGAGGGTGTTTGTCGATTCAGAGTCGATAAATGGATACACCAATGTGCAAGAGGATCGCCATGCATGTGATGTTACAGGAAGGTGACAAACAGTGCTTTGAATAAGCAAAAAGAGATGGTCTTCATTTCAATTCTTGCATAAGATTTTCTTTTCAAGATTGATTGTTTTCTTGTGACAAGATGTTGCAGGAAGTTTTGGTCCATTCAGTGAAGAAGTGGAAAATATGTAAGGTGTTTTGTAGCCATTGCAGAATAAGCTAGTGTTTTTATTGACGACAAGAGTTCACTCATCTTGCGAGCTTAATTTGGAAAGTGGATTTCCAAGACAGAGCTTGTATGCCATAGTTGCAAGAGGGATTTCATTCTCAGTTGTAAGGCTAACTGTTTTCCAAGCACATAGAGAGAACAGTGGTACAACAGGGTATGCATCAATTACAGCATCTCGCAATGCTGAAGTGGGTCAGCAACAACCATAGAGCAGTGCTCAAGAGACATAGCTAGTTTCGGTGCAAGGCATGTCAGGGTGATTTCCAAAGAGACTTGTCAAGAAAAATCATTTGATATAACTTGAAAGCAGCAGAGTGTTGAAGCTAAAGGCAGATAATCATCAGCTTTTGTGGGTCTAAAAGCCCATCAGTGGGAAGGAGTGATCAGATTGGGATCAGGGCCTAAGGATTTTATCAAAATTCAAAGTTACAAGATTGGGTTCGAAATGGAAAATAGTTTCAGATCCAGATCAACCACCAGAGTGGGATTCGAATTAGTGGCTGTCATGGAGTCTTGAACTCTGCATATATAATTAGGGATTGCACAGCCACAGAAATGTTGCAGGTGGAACGAACGACTGTGATCCAGTCAACAACGAGGGTTGAATGGTGGTGATTAGATCGCAGAAGCAGCAATGGGAGATCAATGGGAGAGATCTCATCACAATTAAGAAACATCACACATCGCACAGAAAAAATTTTACTATTAAAGAGTTTCGTAAGTTAAATTTTTTAACTTGCGATGCAAAGTGAGAAGGCGGAGATATAACATGGATTGTCTAATTGGGAAACAAACCAACGATGGAGATTGAAGCACCCGGAAAAGCGATTTTTCAAATCGCAATATTTAGAAGTTAAGAGTTCGCAAGATATGTTAAATTGGTTGTGATGCAGTAAATTTGAACTATGCGATGCGATGAGGGGAGCCACGTGTAGGCATTGCACACGAGCGCACATCGCATAAATTATGGTTTCAACATTATCGGTACTAAGTTAAACTTGCAAAAAAGCGATGTGAAATGCGTTGTGATTAGTTGTGTGTTATCTTTAAGGCTATGATTGGTTGCATGTTATATTTTTAAGGCTATGTGTGATATTTTTTAAACGTAAGCGTTGTTTGATCGCGAACGTATGTATGTAATGAAACTTCGATATTATATTTCGATGTTTCTGCTAACTATCAAGCCATTAACGGTTGGGGTGCGCATGTGGCCATTAGACTAACCATAATATTAATTGCATGGCATTATTGGCGTAGCGAATAGGGGCACCCCAAATTTGGCGGTAAGCCCTAATGTAACTCTAGTTAACTGGAGTTTTCCACTTTTAACGGAGTTTTCCTAGGAGAAATTGGGAAAAAGTGTAGGAGGCTCAATTTTCGACCATTCTGAGGGAATGAATAGTCAATTTTGACTATCTTGGACATTATAGAGCCATTGGTGAGGTTTACAGAGCTAGCTGAGGACTTATGAGTGTGATTTTGCTTCATATAAGTTCCAAGGGCCACTAGGCGCCAGCCGGAGAATAAGGCCTAGCCAGGGCAGCTAGAGGCCATTCTCAGGAAACTGTTACACTGAAATTTGTCACCATGACATTTTAGTACTCCCTTAGAAGTCTACAACATCAAAGTTCCTAAAATCAAGCCTTGAAATTAAGAGAAAAGCTCATAAAAGCCTTAAAAACACTTGTACTGCACTTTCTCTTAGCATTGCCTGCGGTGCCGCACCTTTTGGCTATAAATCATGCAGGGCCAAACACACCTTTTATTCATTAAGGGTGCGAACCCCCGTAAAAGGTAAAATGAAGGTGGAAAGTAACATTTAGAAGCCCAGCAGTCAAATCTGGAAGCTTCTAGAAGCAGTTATCCAGTCGAAGGTTCGCTCCTATCATGTATGTTCATTCCTCCATTATGGGAGCTCACCCCTTGATTTATGGAGCCCAATCCCTTCAAAAGATAATTCTATCCCTTCTTATGTTGAACCATAACCTCCTCTCTTTTCCTATAAATTGAAGCCATAGTGCAACTTCAAAGGTTAGAGTTAGTGAGTTATACTTGAAGAATTTTTGAGGAGAAATGTTGTTAAAACTCAGGCTCTCATAGTTGATCCTTATATGGGAATGATCACACACCCATGTGCTTTAGCTGAGAGAGTGTAAGGCTTGTCGGAGTAAAGGAAACGCCTATTCCGGACCCCAGGAAGGCCTGTACAACATCAAGGCGGACACAGTTGTAAGGCTCCTCTTTATTTAAGTTAATACAAATGAATATTGTTTTCTCAATGAGCTTGTTAAATTAAGTGGCTTGTTTATCATGTTTTATCAATGGCTTATTTAATTAATTATCTCATTTCTTGAATTCCTTGATCATCAAGATAGGTTTATGGTTTATGAATTAATATATATTATGCAAGTGCTTATGATTCTTTCATTTTTGTGATTGCAGGTCCCGAAAGGAAACATATTTGGAGCGAAGGGATATTCAAAGTGACAGGAAAGAAGATCAGCGTTGGATTACAAGTAGATTTGTAAAACCTGTTATAGTTAATTTTGAAATCAAATCTAGAGAAAGTAGTCTTTATTTGTCCATTTGTTGCTAGTTGTCCGTAGGAAACTTGGGAGGTCTGCCTTGTCCGCAAGAACGACTTGTCCATCCAACAAAATGGCGACTCTGCTGGGGAATGGTTTTTGAATTTTGTTCTCTTTTATTTTTGACTGGTGAATTTATTTTTTATGATTTTGATTGGTTTATACTGGCTTGGGTAGTAGACCTGTAAAATCCCTAAAAAATGTTTTAAGAGTTTTTATTTTTTCTTTTAGTTTTTTGGTATCTGCACTTTTCCTTTAGAAACAGTGCAGGCATCTCCGCTTTTTCTTTGTATAAACAGTGCGGGACCACACCTGTTTGCACTGAATCCTACGGACCCTGTGAAAATTTTTAGAAAATATTAAAATATCCTTTTCTGAATTAGTTTGTTAGATTCTCAGTGTATACCTAGACCTGTATCTTCTATCAGAAAGCCTTGATTAGGAGTTTATTCCAACATTTTTTGTCTTGAATGATTTTCTGAAAGATCTGCATGTTATAATGGTTTTTGCTTTGTCCTTATCCCACTCAAAGATTAGAAACCTTGGTATACCTTTAGATCATTGTTATTTCCTTGTTTTTTTGCTGAGTTTGAAATCACAGCAGAAATTGTTTTATGAGATTTAGATCCCATTTTCTCATTTGCAAATATTTAAAAAACTTTTGTTGATAAGTTCGGAATTTCACTTAAACAACCAAAATTGGATGTTTTTTCAGTTCTTGCTGATCCAAGCAAAGACTTTCTTGGTTAGATAACAAGCTAAGCAAGACATCCTCAAAATATTTAAAGTTTTAATTCAGATTTAGTCTTTATAATTTTTAGATCTCAAAATTAGTGTTTTTAGCTTTGAGTGTTATTTCTAGAAATGGTAGTGTTCTTTTGAAGAAAAAACTTTCTTTGTAGTTTCGATCTTGAATAAAGGGATTTCTTATTGAACATAGATCATTTTGAGTTCTCATGAAATTAGATTTATTTTCATTTATTCTTGTTTGAAGGAAATATTTGTTTTAAAAGATTTCATTTCTCAACTCTTCCTTTAGATATAATTCATTGAAAGAAAACGAATTGTTTCTCATAATAGATGCATTTTTGGTATGTTTTGAGTTGGGTCACTACATATCATCAGTTTCACTTTCATACCCATTTTCCTAAGAAACAGCCCATTAAAAACAACGCTTAAATTAAAATTTATCTAGTAATGTTTATATTTCTAGGGCTCTTTTCACCAATATAGCTTAGGCTAGTGTCTTGGAGTAGGGAGTAATTAAATCTCCAAGACAATTAAAACAAATAAGTAGTTGATCTTGCGGTAGGAAAAAATCCAATAGTCTCTTGTATGCTCTGGGAAGCTCCTCTTAAAGGAGTCAAGCACGAGGTCATATCTGAACCAGTGGGATAATCAATTCTATCTCATTGGGAACAATAGCAGATGTGCGCATATTAACGACGGTAAACCTCGGATAGACCATTTTCAAGGAGCCTGGGGTCACTTGTCGGTATACCTTGGATTATGTCAAAGAGCCTTCAAGGGGATTGGGCTTTGTTACTCTACCCTTGCACATATGTTGGATCATAGACTGTTCCGCCAGGTATATTAGTTCCTGTTGGTAACCATAGTGACCATAATATTTACGTTTTTTCCTAAGGTGACGGTGGAGGAAAGATCCCACTGTACCTGGAGCAGATGTCGACTAGACTCACTTGGACTCTCCAGAGGGTTATCTTCACTCGAGATGGTTTAAGTGGAGAAACTTGCACCAGTCTGTTTCATTAAGCAAGTTGTCGGGGTAACTGTTCCAACCGCCCTTTCTACATTAAAATACTACGATGTTGGATTTCATCACCAACTAGTGTTTTTAGTGTGGGAAGTTATCGTTTGTGTGTGGATTGATCTCCTAGATTTTTAGGCGTGTGGTTCATTTGTTTGTTTCCTTAGCGAATTTAGGAGCTTTATTGAAATTTTATTTGATTGTGTGTGATTAAATTTTTTTTAATCATGGCCGAATTACCAAGACAATTGCGTAGACTCCAAAGGAAACCCCTTGATTATACCCCAAGCCAACTTGAAGGGCTGCGAGCTCTAGTATCATCTAGTGATAGTAGAATTAGATCAACAGAAACAGGAGAATCATCTATAGTTATTCATCCTAATTATCAATAAAAAATAGCAGAACATATCCAAGAGCCGATTTCAATTTCTGAAGTTACTGGTAGTATTTCTCCTTCCAATGAATTAGCTGAAGAACCTGAAATTTCTGAGCCTGACACTGAACCTGCTGTATTGGAAACATCTTCAGGATTTGTTACTCCGACTTCTAGTGATCCTGGTTCACCTAGGGTAAGACTTCGCATTACTGAAAATCTTCCTTCTAACCTCATATCTATTGAAGAACTTGTTGGTCCAGACGAAGACGTAACTCTTCCCGAAACCCAAGAAAATTTGAATCTTAGGGAGCGTGAATCAATATTCTACAGTCCTTTTAGAACTGACGCTTTGTATTTATCATTGACAGATTTTTTAGAAAACCCGGGTCTGAGTTATTCACCACCCCGAATTCCTTTTCATCCTACACCGAGAGTTTATTATCCTTCATCAACTATGTCATGTGAGTCATCTATGTTTTCCCAATCTCCGGAAACATTTTTATATGGTGGTCCATCTGTTCCTTCGGGATACCAGTCACTCTTTGGCACTTTCTCAGGAGCAACTCCTCCACCACTTGAACAAGTGTTATCATCTGGAACAAATGGAAATAAAATTGAAACATTGAATGCAAAGCAGATTTTTATGATGTCTGGCAATATTCCAAATCCTCAACCTCAAGGTAGTCAGTTACCGCCTGGGGGGCAACCTTAAGGTAATTTTTTACCAGGACAAACTGTAGGACAATATTATTTACCTGGAGAACAACCTCAAGGACAGTACATACCTCAAGGTTATCAACCTCAGGGACAATACATACCCCAAGGTCAAACCCCGCATCGCATATTCTCTGTGGTCCTTGTTGAGCTCCAAAGATGTTCTTTCTTCCACCACATTCCACTCCATTTCCTTTGTCCATTATTAATCATAGGCTCAAATGATCAATATAATTAGTTAAAATTGCTTTTAAGAATGTATCATCATGACTAACTTACATAGCTTTATGATTTTGCCATTGTAGTACTTTTGAACTAGATCTACTGCACGTACACTCGTAGCTGGGTGGGGGTCGATTTTACAAAGTTATCTTCATGTCTACGTAGGTTCCGGTGTGTCATCTTGGAGAAAAACATATATGGGTGTATTCCACATCATGCCCTCATCATTTTTTGCTCTCCATGAAGTTTGAACGGAATTCGTAGGTGGTTAAGCACGTGGAAACTCAAACTAGGAGATAGACTCCTAATAGACAAGGACAAAATTTCCGTATGTCCTTAATCATGTTACGATACTCACCATCGGGAGTCCTAGTTCAATTTTTAATTTGAAAAAGACAATTATCCCTAGGTTACCCAAGACAAATAGTGTAATTTTGATTATAAATATGGCTCTAGAAACTGAGGGACAATGTGGTTAGATTTTGTGTTTTACCGCTAGATTTTAGAAGTACGAAAACACTTTGTTTTGAAGAAATTTCTTCTTTAATGCAAGAATTACTTTCATTTCCTTGAAAGCTTGAGTCAACCTTGAAGTAGATTTCGTGCTACTCCGGGGTGGTAGAGGGCCCCCGCTCCTTGAGCACTTTGTTTATACGCTTTAGATAAGCATTTTAGTCTCGGTTTTCATTTCTAGCTTAGGCAAGTTTTTGAAGTTTATGTTCATATTTGTTTACATTAGCCTATCGCAAATAGAATTACTTTATAAACTCTTCCAAAATATCATTATGATGAATAAGGCATAGTTGTGGTATTGTAGGTTTTAGTTGCATTTCTTCGTTAATTATCACAGCTTAGACTTACTCTAATAAACTCTTCCAAAATATCATCATGATGAATAAGGCATAGTCAGACATTGTAGGTTTGAGTTGTTTGTTTACACTAAGTGTCACACTGTCTTACTCTTACAAACTCTTCCAAAATATCATTAAAAACGAATAAGAAACGTATGTGGTGTGTCTTAGATTCTAGTTGTATTTTCTTTCGCCTTATGTTTATGTTCAATTGCATTGAATAATACAAATATACTTGTTTTACAAACTCTTCCAAAATATCATTCATAATGGACAAGATGGGCCGTAGAATTCCATAGACTAGTTGCATGTTAATTGAAGTATAAAGACTAGAGGTAGAATGGTATTTAGTTCTGTCACAATTACATTCCAAGTTTGATAATGGCATTTTAATTTAACTCTATCTATCAGACTTCAAGTAGATTAGTAGCATTCTAGTTTAGTCTTAGCCTACCGTATTAGCATTCCAGTTTAGTCGTTATCCATTGCATTTTAGATTGTATTAGTTGTTAAATTTAGATACCACGGTCTTCATTACACAACTTTTGTTCCAACCTCATATTAATACATAATCATCCGGACAGGTTGGGTACCGCCTAAGGCGTGGAGTATTTTGCAACCTTTTTACCATTTCACAAATAAGCCTTTTCAAGGACTATTCTAAAAAGAAACCTATAACTTTTGAATGAGGCCTAGTGGTGCTACATTGAGTTGAAGAACATAATTAGAAGTTAGTTTAGAATAAAAATATTATTGTGCTATAAATGTTCTTTCAAATATGTTCCAATGAACCTTTAATCATGGATGAGATGTTGTAACATTGTAAGTTGATTTTTTATTTAGGAGAACTTCATTCAACACTTAACTTGTCCATTTCCAGCTCTTCCCAACACATCTTTAATGAATGAATTGGATAAGTTTAAGCTCATGTTGTGATTTATTTCCTTGAAATGAAGTCATTATCAAGCTTTACATTTGTTGTTTGTTGTATTGCCATAGTTTAGGCTTTGCTCTATCTTAGTATTTTCATTTGTTGTTTGCACCATAGTTTAGGCTTTGTCTGCTTGCATTTGCATTTGTTATTTGCCATCCATAGTTTAGGCCAATAGCTTTTCACCAAATAGCTAGTTCTTTCCCTTTTCAAACATAAAACCATAAAACCAAAAACATCGTAAAACACTAAACACAATGTAGTGAGAAACAAATACCTAGCAATACATAGTGCACCACACTTCAATGCTTAATAACCCTAGTTGACAATTAATGAAATCAATTGAGGGACACTAGGCTGAGCACAAAATTTTGGCGCCGTTGTCGGGGAAGTGTAACTAGGTATCCTTGTTTCTTAACTTCCAAAACAATGATATGCATAGAGAGAGTCTCAAGGGGTAGATTCATAATAAGTAGAAGCAACTTAAGTTTGATTCCTAGAACACCACTTGTTTCACCTAGACCAAGAGCCAAGACACCCTCTAACTCAAACCCACATTCCATCCTTCCCTTACCGATCCTAGACTCCCCAGAGGACTTAAGATCGTATATCTCATTAGAAAGACCTTCCACTTCATCCACCGAACCTGCCTTAGAAGAATATTCAAGGACTCGCTAGAGATACAAACTTTTCCACTTCCACATAAGAATCAAATATGCATAAGAAGGGGAGGAGTCTTTAATGGAGAACACACATTATTTAGAGGGGGTAGAGGTAGAGGTAGAGGAGAAGGAGGAGGTGTGAAGGGAGAGCAGGTAGTGTTGAGGTAGAAGAGAAATGGGAAGCCTTTTGGGTTTCCTATAGTAGATGAAGAAAACCAATACGACTATGAAAAATATTTCACCCTCTCCGTCCTTCCAAACTTCTATGGACTTAAAACTCGAAGATCCCGAAACCTTCCTATTTGAATTTGTGTCCTCGTGTAGAACTTATGACTACTTACAAGATGCTCAAAAACTTAAACTATTTCAACATTGAAAGGAGCAAAGATCAAGTGGTTTATGAGTTTGATCAACAAGCTCTATTAGACATGAGAAGACATGAAACAAGCATTTCTAGAGAGGTATTTGGATTATTGTATGCCAATCAATCATAAGGAAGAATTTTTTAAGATGTTACAAAAAGAAGACAGAAAACTGGAAGATTTGTCAGAGAGATTTCATTACAACATCAAGAGAAAATGGAAAACTTATATCAAGACACCTTAAAAGCTTCGTTGAAGACAATTAGGATGAATGGTTGGATATCCTTAACATGATGGGAAAATGGGATATATCTCAACTCACATTACCCGAAATATCCGAGCTATGTATCAACCTTTCAAGAGGAAAATCTAAACGTGGAAAGGACCAAGAGACCGTGCTCTCGCAAGGGTAAGTAAGTCCGGTCAGATGTTAGCAGGGGCGTAGATAGGGCAGATGCTTCTGATGAAATTCAAATCTGACATATTAGGAGCTCAGTGAACAAATAGACACCCTTAAGTTATAAAACAAGCAAAGCTGAATCGATGCTTTAACAATCTTTATCCTTAAAATGTAGAAAACAGCTAATGCCCGAGAGAATGTCCTTGGATGCAAAAAAGTTGTAGAGACTCGCGTTATTTGTTCGGGAAACATGAGACCAAGAGTTGTCCTTAAATGGGCTCTAAGTTGTCTTTCAAGAAGATACTCCTACAAGTTCCACAGTAATCTCTCAATTTTATCTCTAGAAGGCCTTGGCAAGGACCTCAAACACAAGGATTCCATGATCAAATGTATAACTAACCTCCACCAAATTGGAATTCTACAAAGAACCTTGGCCCCAATTTCAAAATCAATCTCAAGCTTGGGCACAAGGTTCACAAGATCCCTATGGAAGATACTCTCAAATCTATCACCGCATCCACCATCCAATCCACCATACCCACATTTTCCTCCTAACAAAACTCTCAACAGAATCCTCAACCAAATCCTCAAAATATACAACATCAAATCAACCACTTCCATTACCATTTCCTTAGAAAACAAACCAGCTTTCCCCGCTCAACCCATACCAAAACTCCCAACAACAAAATCTCGAATACATACATGATAGAAGGCCAACAATTTCCAACTTATTTAATTACTCCTCTAGACCTTAGTGATGTTCAACTTAGGTCTCGAATACTGAGAAGAGGAAACCTTCTCAGATCATACAAGAACAAGACAACTCCGAGGAAGATTCTCTACAGTGGAATAAAAGTCTTGAAGAAGACACATCTTTTCGTGACCCAAACATTGAAAAATCAAAACAAAAGAACTCAACAACTTCAACCCTTATATTAGAGCAAACATCAACATCCACTCCTACACCTACCTTTCCTGCATTACAAATTGATAGAGGTGTAGAAACAAATTATGGTGCCTAATTATGATTTCCCAGATGAGCCGAGAAATTTTGCACTAAGATTCCATTATTACAAGCCATCAAGGAAATCTAAATTTTATAAAAATACAATAAAGGAGTTGAGCATGAAGAAAACAAGAAAAAGAATAAGAGAGACAAGCGAAAATCCTAACCCAGGAAAATAGCAAACATTATGATGGGTAGATTATTATTCCAAAGTATCTAGACCCAGAAACTAGTTTGTTAAAATTCACATCAATAATTGAGATCCAAACACACTCATTGATTTAGGAGCAGCAATCAATATCATGAGTAGAAAAATCATGGATAAACTGAAACTTCCTAATCTTCTCTTTACACCCACATTATTACACTAGCGTATTGTGTCTCTGATCAAACCCTGATGGGGTAATAGAAGATATTCCAAATTGTCCCTAGATTCCTGGGAGTACCCCGTGATTTACATCCTAACTCCCTAAGAATAATCTAGGAGGACATCCTATTATATTAGGAAGACCTTGGTTAGCTACACTCGATGCTTTCATTAGTTATAGAGATCCATGATATGCATATTCGATGGTAGTTCAACTAAGAAATTCACTTTGTATCCTCCAGAAGGACAATTACAGATTTAGATGATAATTAATGGATAGAGGATGAAGAAGATTTACAACCTCTCTTCACAATTTTAACTAGTGAAGATATTCAAATTCCGAATACTTTAGAAAAATTTAAATCCTCTTTGGAATATAAACATGAACCATTTCAAGAAGAATCCAACATTGAAGTTTTTATCATCAAGACAGATGTCTCTTCATTCTATGGATAAATTTGCAAAATTTACAAATGAAATATTTCCAAGAAAAAATTTAAACATAAACAAGAACCTGTGAAAATCTCAACAAGAAGAGCTAGTCAAGATTTTACAGAGACATTCTTCTCGCATATGCATGGGAGGCAACTAATATGAAAGGGATAAGCCCCAAGACTTGCACTCATCACATTCATAGAGGAAAATTGTAAACCAATCGAATAAACTCAAAGACTAGATGAATCCAAATCTTAGGGAGATTGTTAAAGAAGAATTGCGTAAAATTGTTGAATGTCAACTTTATCTATCCTATTTCAGATATTCGTTGGTTTCTCCTTTGGTAATTGTGCCAAAGAAAAATGGTAAATGGAGGGTATGTATTGACTACCGAGAATTAAACAAAGCTACTCTTAAAGACCATTTTCCTTTACATTTCATGTATCAAGTGTTAGATACATTAGCCGGGCAAAAAGTACTTCATTTCTGTGAGCGGGGTTTAGTGGTTATAATCAAATTCAAGTAGCACTTGAGGATCAAGACAAAACCACATTTACCTATCCTTGGGGTACCTATGCTTACCAAGTATTGCCATTTGATTATGCAATGACCGCAATATTTCAAAGGGCAAGACGGTGGGAATTTTTAGATCTAATACATGATTGTGTAGAGGTATATATGGATGATTTCACAGCTTATGGAAACAGGCTTGAAGAAGCCTTAGCAAACTTGGAAAAAGTTTTAAAAGATGTAAAGAAGCAAATCTTTCACTTAGTCATGAAAAGTGTTTTATGATGTTTATCAAGGAATTGTTTTAGGACATCACATTTCGTGGGATGGGATTAGAGTTTGATGAGTCAAAAGTTGAAGTCATCTCTAACTTATCTATTCCAAGTTGTCAAAAATATGTTAGGAGTTTTCTAGGATTTACAGATATTATCGAAGATTTATAGAAAACTTCACCAAGATAGCATCTCCACTATTCAAATTACTTACCAAAGATTGTGAATTCAAATGGAATTATGATCGCTAGCTAGCTTCGAGACCTTGAAAGCAAAAATTTCTCAAAGCACCTATTTTATGTATCCAATCGGAAGTTACCTTTTCATATTTCAACGTATGCCTCGTATACAGCCTCTAGGAGCAAGATGGGACAAAAAGACCTCGATTCCTTATGCCATCTACTATACCAAGAAAATTGACTCCTCAAGTAGAAGGAACTATACTGTAACTCGAAAAATATTTTTTAGCCGTTGTTCATGCCATAAACAAATCTCGTACACTATATAACAGTGCTATGAAATTTTTGTTCACACAGACCACCCCGCAATTAGATACTTAATGAACAAATCAATTACTAATGCAGAGTCATAAGATGGTTATTGCTTTTACAAGAATTCAACATTACTATTCTAGATAGGCTGGGAAAACAAAAAACACAGAAATTACTTCCTATCTAGACTCCAAAACATCAAAGATGACACTCAGCCTGAAGATCAATTTCCCGATGCACACTTTTTTGCAATTTCTACCCAAAACTCCTTGTTTGTCAGGGCATTGCTAATTATTTAGTTTCAAGAAAATTTCCTTCAATAATGAATGCAAGAGATAAAAGAAAAATCATTTATGACAAAGGTAAAATATTCATGGGTTGCTAATGAGTCAGACAAGACAAGTCCATTTTATCATTAGGAGATGTGTTCTGAAGATGAGATGCCCGAGATTCTCAAAGCATGTCATGATGAACCTTGTGGTGGACACTGTTAATAAAAGGACAACAGTAAGATCCTTCATTTAGGATATTACCACATCCTTGTTTAAAGATGTTAAAGAGTATGTCAAAAGGTGTGATGCTTTCCAAAGGGTAGGAAACCTTCTCCTTCTCGTGAGATGTCATTAATCCCCAGGTACATATTGAACCTTTTGTGCTGGCTGGATTTGTAGGACCTATTAGTCCTCCATCAAGACAAAAGAGATATATATTAGTTTGCACCGATTATGTTACCAAATGGGTAGAGGCCAAGCCATTACTTTGCCACCGAAGCATCCGTAGTTAATTTTCTTTTTGAGGATATTTTTAATTTCACATGGTGTGCCAAGGGAAATTGTTAGCGTATCAAGGAGCTCAATTCACATCAAGGCTAGTGGAACAAATGATGGAGAGGTACAAAATCGATTACGTAAAATCTACTCCCTATCATCCACAAGCAAATGGTCAAGTGGAATCTACTAATAAGGTCATTAAAGGGATCCTAACAAAGACTCGGTTTCATTTACATAGAAGAGATTGGGTGATAGGCTTCCCTAAGCCCTGTGGGCCCATAGAACTACATATAGTTACTAACAGCCATACTCCTTATACTTGTTTATGGAAAGCAAGTTTTGTTTCCCTGATAGAGTTCGTGGGATGAAACTTTCAAACCGGTAGTTCAACTAGGACTTGATCTATCGAGGCACAAAAGCAATGATTGGAGCACAATGAATGATGAGATCGTACAAGATACGCTCGTAAAACAAGTCTATTCCAATGTTATGCGACCAAGATGGCATGACAAGATCAAGGGAAAAGAAGTTCAAGGAAGGTGGACTGGCTCTCTTGTTTAATTCAAAGTTCAAGGATTTTCAAGGTAAATTCCAAACACATTGGCTTGGGCCATATGAAATCATAAGAATTTTTGACAACGGGATACAAAAATCGACAATAGATGAAGAAGAGGTCACTTTTCTTGTGAATGGTCATAGATTGAAGCTATATCATAAGCCACTCTCAAGAGAAGAATTTGTCAATAAATTCCAGAAAGCAAATCTGATATGAAGTTAATAAAAAGAATTTTTCTTCTTCATCAACTTAAGTGAATTTTCTCAAGTCGTATATTGAAAAAAATAAAAATAAAAAAATAATAATAATAATAAATAAAGTATAAATAATAAAAACCAATCACCGATTAGCATGTTTATGCTTCTCTAAAAGGTGAGGAAAATCGAATCTTTTCTCGACACTCTAGCTTTTAAAATCTCGTTGTTTCGCAAGTAATTATTACAAAATCATAAGTGCAGATCTATTTCACTTATCGTCCATCTCATTTTCCATTTCATTCATTCATCCATACTCCATTTCATTCATTCATCCACATTTCATTCACTTCACTCCATGGTCCACCTCATTTCATTCCAAATTTTTAAAGTTTGATGTTTTTCAGCAATTGAATAATACATATCATGAATCGCAAAGCCACTTCTCATACTTCACTCCATTTCATAAGATGTGATCCATTCCACTCCATTACTCACTCTTGTCCATATCCCATTACACCATATTTTATTATCCATCCTCACTCATTCCATACAACATACCCAAGCTTCAAACCATATTTCAAGTTCTCTACAGGTACATTCTATAATCAATCGACATTCTCGAAATTGCATGCACATTCTCCAAGGAATGTAGTTCGAAAGCATTGTCTAGTAATCATTTGATCCGCAACAAAATGATCCCGCATATCCAAGAACAAGCAAAATCAAGAAGGTTATGAAGACTCAAAAATTAATGATTTTCAGAGAGAACAAAGCATATGAAGATCACAAGAAAATTAAAGCAAAGGCAAAGGTATGAAATTATTATAGTGACGAATCATGAAAATTTTAGTATAGTCTAAATATATATTATTCAAAAAGTTGTTTTAATTAATTTTGTTGATCATGCCTAACAAACCTCCCGCAAAAACTTTGGATAAAACTCTTCTATTCCGCCATTTCAAAACCCATATCCGATCATTTAAAAAATATAAACGGTTAAAGTGTCATGATTGGATTAGTTTACTACTAAGCATTTAATGATGATTTTGAATTTTTACAAAATATCTCCGCGGTCTTTTCCTCTCAGTATATCTTTCAACTCATATACATCATCCTCACCTCATTATATCTATTTCGTAACCACTCCATATCACTTTCCCGTAGCCAACTTTTAACCATTTCTTGTGATGTGAAACAGTATCTCTATAACAACTCATTGTCACCGTGAACAAGAGAGGAAACATCTCATGGGGCAAAAACAACTTGTTAACGGCCATTCTCACCATGAGCAAGACTAGTGAATCAAGATTGAAGGAGAAGTTATGGGCCTCATTGTGAGCACTCGAACCAGTTTGGCACTAAGTACTTGGAAGGTTATCCCCAAATCAAAGAAATGTTACAACAAGCAAGGATGGTTGCAATTCCGAAAAATTCAAGCAAGCCACAAAGAGGTTACTAAAAACTTTTGGTGAAGATCTTTCAATGGAGCCGAGGGTTGAAGTTGGAGATATACCTGTCTATTGCTGCAGTTTTTATTAAGCAACATAATTGCCTAGACAAGGAGAAAGGTGGTTCAAGAATAGAGAATTTCATAACGAAGCATGGAAGAAGATACTCAAGTCACCAGTATGGATGTTACCATTTTTAAAAAGGGTATCCCTAGCTCGCACTAAAGAACAAATGGAGGAACATGTTGCTTATCTAAAAATTCATCACTTGTGAAGGAAGATATTGTACTTTCTATGTTTACCATATTAGGTTGATAATGCATTCTTAGAAGAAGAACTCAATTTGACCTTTTTCTTGCTTCATAGTTTAAAGAAAATGGCTTCAAGTGTTCAAAAGAGAATTCAATTTCTGGAGACAACTTTATATCACCATGGTTTAGTCAAGATTTTAATTGAATTAATTTAGCAAAAATGGGAGACACTTTGGATGACTTCTTGGTGAGAAATCACTTTGAGGAACCAAAGGAACCTTCACCTAAGATAAACCTACAAAAAGAAGCAAAAATGGAAATCCTCCAAATCAAACTAGTAAAACAATACAAGAAAGCAAGAAGAAATTTTTTTTTGTTTTGCAAAATTATTTCGTATTAAGAAGCAAATTTAAGAAAGAGAGGATAATAAAGAAAATTTGCTGCAGAAAAGAGAAGGGCCATCTCAACCAAGAAGGAATAATAAGACTTAGAGGGATACTAAAGAAAACGAAGGTTAAACAAACTCGGAGTCATAAACATAGAGGACGAAGAACACCTTACCGAGGAAGATTGATGAAGGAGCCCCTGAATGCACTGCATAGCAAGAAATTTACAACTATGTTGAGCCGCTGGAGAGGAGAGCCGTAGCAGAGACAGTAACCCCTAGCCCACCAAAGTCCGAAATAGATGTGCTAAGAAGAGATAAGCACGAGCTAGAAGTACTTAATAGCCATATCGAGAATGAGAATGATATTTTGAGGGAGCAAGTTAAACCGAAACAACCGATATGAATTCAACCATGTCTCTACAAATAGACAAAGTGTACAAAGCCAATGAAAAATTGAAAAAGAGAAACAAAAAAGTTAATCAAAATGGCACTTACTAACAAGGTTCAAGTTAGTCATCGTAGCTCAAGGCCTTTGACCGCCAGAAAAGGGAGAGATAATTTTCATAGAGAGGTCCGCAGTTCATAGAATAGTTGCATGCGGACATGCAAGAATCTAGCAAAGGGGGGTAAGGCTGAGCTCCAAAGATGTTCTTCTTCCACCACATTCCACTCCATTTCCTTTTTCCATTATTAATCGATGTGCTCAAATGATCAATAACACTAGTTAAAATTGCTTTAAGAATGAATATCATGACTAACTTGCCAGTGTTTTTATGATTTTGTCATTGTAGTACTTTGAACTAGATTTAGCCGCAGAATGTAGACATTCTCAGAAGCTAGTGGCCGATTCTCGTTAAATTTCGTCTTCATGTCTACGCAAAGTTCCAGGTGTCATATTGGAGAAAACACAAATGGGTGTATTCCAGCATCATGCCCTCATCATTTGTTGCTCTCCAAGAAGTTTGAACGGAATTCCGTAGGTGGTTAAGCACGTGGGAACTCAAACTAGGAGATAGACTCCTAATAGGACAAGGACAACCTGTGAAGGTCTCAATCATGCAGCCACAGACCACCATCGAGTCCTAGTTCAATTTTAATTTGAAAGATAATTATCCCTAGGTTATCTCAAGACAGCTTATGTAATTTTGATTATAAATATGGCTCGAAACCGAGGGACAAGGTTAGATTTTGTGTTTTGTCAGTTGTGATTCTAAGTACGTAAACACTTTGTTTTGAAGAAATTTCTCTTTAATGCAAGAAGTATCATTTCCTGAAAGCGTTTGAGTCAACCTTGAAGTAGATTTCGTGCTACTCCGGTGGGGAGGGCCCCCGCTCTCCTAAGCAAAATTCTTTGTTTATACGATTTAGATAAGTATTTTAGTCTTTGCTTAATTTCTAGCTTAGTAAAAGCTTTGAAGTTTATGTTCATATTTGTTTACATTAATTATCATAGCTAGACTTACTCTTATAAACTCTTCCAAAATATCATTACGATGAATAAGGCATAGCCGTGGTATTGTAGGTTTTAGTTGCATTTCCTTTCGTTAATTATCAATGTAGCTAGACTTACTCTAATAAACTCTTCCAAAATATCATCATGATGAATAAGGCATAGTTGTGGTATTGTAGGTTTTAGTTGCTTGTTTACACTAAGTGTCACAACAAACTTTACTTTACAAACTCTTCCAAAATATCATTAACAACGAATAAGAAATGTACTGTGGTGTCTTAGATTCTAGTTGTATTTGTTTCTCGCCTTATGTTTATGTTCAATTGCATCAATAATACAACCATACTTGTTTTACAAACTCTCCCAAAATATCATTTATATTGAACCAGATGGAATGCAGAATTCCATAGACTAGTTGCATGTTAATTTAGTTACAAGACTACAGAGTAGAATGCATTTAGTTCAGCTCGTCACTACATTCCAAGTTTGACAATGGCATTTTAATTTAACTCGTTCATTGTACTTCAAGTAGATTAGGTAGCATTATAGTTTAGTATTAGCTCACCGTATTAGCATTCCAAACTTTACCGTTATCCATTGCATTTTAGATTGTATTAGTTGTTAAATTTAGATACCACGGTCTTCATTATTTACAAGTTCTCTTTGTTCCAACCTCATATTAATACATAATCATCTGATAGAAGCTAGTACGCCTAAGGCCCTGAGTATTTTGCAACCTTTTTACCATTTCACAAATAAGCTCTCTTTTTCAAGGACTATTCTAAAAAGAAACCTATAACTTTTGAATGAGGCCTAGTGGTGCTACATTAAGTTGTAGAACATAATTAGGAAGTTGGGGTTTAGAATAAAAATCTTATTGTGCTACAAATGTTCTTTCCCAAATATGTTCCAATGAACCTTTAATCATGGATGATGTTGTACATTGTAGTTATCATTATTTAGGAGAACTTCATATTCACACTTAACTTGTCCATTTCTCAAGCTCTTCCAACACATCTTTAATAAATGAATTGGATGTTTAAGCTCATGCTTGTGATTTATTTCCTTGCAATGAATTCATTATCAAGCTTTGCATTTGTTGTTTGCTGTACCATAGTTTAGGCTTTGTTCTATCTTAGTATTTGCATTTGTTGTTTGCCAAATTTTACAGTTTAGGCTTTGTTCTGCTTTTAGTATTTGCATTTATTTCCATCCATAGTTTAGGCCAATAGCTTCTTCTTTTTCACCAAAGATTTAGTCTTTTCCCTTTTCAAACATAAACCATAAAACCAAAAACATCGAAACACTAAACATAGCATAAAGGAGAAACAAATACCTAGGCACATATAGTGCACCACACTTCACGCTTACCAACCCCGGTTGACAATTAATGAACTCAATTTAGGAACACTAGGTTGAGCACAAACAAACTCTTATCAGCCCCGCATTCGCATACATGCCTCAAGGTTATTAACTCAAAGGTCACATCTAACTCAAGGTTTCCAACCTCCTTCCCGCTAACCATTATTATAAGGACCTAGAAATTTTCCTAGCTAACTATCAACCCCACGTTCATCTAGGTTATGGTCCTCCATATGCACAACCTTCTACGAGTCAATAACACTCGGAATGAAAAAAATGGTGTGGAATCCATCTCAAATTCAACAAACACTATGCAACCTATTGTGCGCTTACCTAATCAACCCTCCCGGGATATTCCATAGGTTCCCGTTCAATCCAAGAATCGTCCACCACCATTCAAATCCCCGCACCTAGTTTTGTTCACAGCTCGGACCTAGTACACTCCGCGTACTCCGCCGTACTCATCGTGTAGCCATCGCAACTTCGATAAACCTACCACACCCGTTTCTAGAGCATTTGTAGCTCCTGGCTTTTCTATCCGTACGTACAAATTCCTCGCAGGTACCTCGCTTAGGAACTACAATCTACCACAACCCGTATGCATATAGGACAAGTCAGTACTAGGACGATTGTCTCTAGTCAACCACAATATACTTATCAAAACATACTGTGGACAATATCGAATTTGATTTATCAACAAAATCCAAATTTTATCAAGATTAACCGTATCCCTGGTATATTTATCAAATACTCAACAACCCCAAGATGGTCCCAAGAATCCCGGTTATCCAAGAGGTTTTATGATTCCCACGCATCCACCTGTGGTATCCCGGATATCCTCCTCCCGGAACTAGTCGCATCACACAAGGTTATTCGACCTCAGTCTACCTGCTACCTTTTATTGCAACTTTAGATTTACTCTGGATCTATCGCGCCTTACAAATGATCCCATTTTTTATCTTCCATATTGGCCATCGATGCCTAACAAGTTGCCCAAGGATATTCCGGGGTTCGAGGGTAAGTCGCAGAGGACCCATCTAATCAAGCATGTTATAACTTCTTTACCACCTGCATGCGTCCAATTCACTAATCGACGATTTGATTCCTTTATTAAGGCCTTTTCAGAGAACTCATCGATCTAGTCACAAAATGGTACATTAAGTTACCACGTTGTTCTTTTAATAATTTTAATGAGTTAGCAATCGCTTTCTTAACTCCATTTTTCGCTCGTCAGATACCATAATGGACTATAATTGTTGACTTCACTAAAACAATCTACATCTACATACATATCCGATCACATTCATGAATGGAGACGTAGAAGGCGTTTATAGTGAAGCTTCCTATTCAGATAAAATTTTATTTAATGGTTTATTAAATCGTTATTGCCCAAAAATTACCGAAGATGTGGCCAAAGGAGACGTTGCCATGTATGAGCAATTCATTGTTCGTGCTCAATACCTTGACCTTGCATATACTGTGTACTGTATTTTGATAAAAATCGTCGATTTTCCAAGACCTCGGTCAATTAACTACAACTCCTTCGGTTTCATGCCATACCGATGGTGAATTGGTTCTCATAGACCGGTAAAAGTAAGAATAATCCTTCCAAGAAGACTTCTCCTATTATCACTTTACCCGATCTGGACTCAGCAGATTCTTCCGCTGGCTTCCGCCGATATTCATGTTGTAGAATCATCTACAACCAAATCTAAAACTAGTGGTAAGAAGAAAGGCAAGAATAAAAAGAAAAATCTTCAAAAGATAAAAACGATAATGAACCAACCGACAAAAAACGTAAACCTCGATATCCTTGTTTAATATGTGATGAGGATCATTTTACAAAAGAGTGCCCTCGCATAGAGCCAAGGTATCAGTACCCGTTAAGGGTTTGCCTATACTTGTTATTTTGAAGGATCCCTTTCCTACTCAAGATAATAACATGTTTGGATCTTCCTCAAATACACTCTGAGAATATCTTAATGGTTGCGACGTCGATTGCAAGATTACGTAGTGTACATCGGTAAAGAAGCGTAAACATCCAATTCGCATCAACTACATTCTCGCGCTCGATCCGTTGCATCGAGAAACAAAACCCCGACTTAGTGATTAAACCGCCCGCTAAAGGTGTACTTTGTAAATCACTTTCAATCCACATGCGAGAGCTGCTCGAATTATAATATTGTTGAAGACTTGGCAATTTCCCCTTCAAGAATGTCACTTTGGAAGTGCCGCAATCATGCCCAACCTAAAGAAAATTACTATTATCAGCCTTGGGAGTTGTAGACTCCCAGATTCGAACATCATGCTCTTCGATTTAGAGAATTTTACACCGTTCTACCCATCAAATGGCTTTTCAAATTCAGCACAGTAAAAAACAAATGTATCTTTCGTGATTGTTGATGAAGGGGCCTCTACGTGTATTATGTCGTTAAAATGCTGGAAATCACTTGGTTCTCCAACAATTAACCAATTGCCAACTATTCTCAAAGCTTTTGATGGAAGAGGTTTCTATCCATATGGTGTTTTACAAGATCTACCAATAGAGGTCAAAGGAAAAATGGTTAATCTAGATGTGGAGGTAATTGATGCTCTCTAGATTACAACCTTCTCCCCGGGGTCGTAGTTGGTCTTACGCTATGATCGTAGTTGTATCATCGATATTCCGTCTCATCATGTTTCCTCATAAAGGAAAGATCATTAAAATAGATCGCCTCTCATATTATTCATCCGACCCAAATTACCGATAGCATCCAAGATATCGGAAAAACGACTATCCCTTACAAGGATGTCGTAGCAGGTTTTCTAAAGATCTAACTTTACTAGGAACTTTTTCCGTCTCGTCCTTAACGTACAGCCTCTCCTATTGCTAATATCAATATGATTACATCACACTATTTCCTTTAATGATCCTTGGATAGTACCTTCAAAATCGAATTGGATTCTTTCGATGGCCCGATGCCTTTGAATCCTTTTGGAGTTAGCATATCGAATGTACAATAATTTCGTACTCCTTCCACCGAATTTGATCCAAAGTGAATGTAATCAATTAGGAGTCATTTTCAATATCGAACTCATCTTCGACATCAATTCCGGATCTTATCGACAAGTATTCAATACCGATGAACACATTTGTGAATTCTTGTCCGTAGATGAGGTATCATAGGAAGATCTTCATCATAGGTCTTCATTTTTACCTCGATCTCGATCATTTTGAGAATGATTTTTCCTCCATTTTTACCGCCGATTATGTCAAACAACCTCGAGTCCTCTTTCACATTTCGATTCCGAATTGAATTTAGAAAATATTTCTACAACGTCTCTTGACATTTCGCAAAAACCCGAATTGTTGAAAACATTCATATAGGTGCTTCTGCATCGACTAATGAAATCCAAGCATATAAAGCCCTATTTCAGAATTCCGTGACATTTTTTCAATATGAAGAAATTTCAATGAATTGATCCGTCGATTGTCGTTCGGGCGAAATTAAGTATATACCCGGATGCTAAACCCGGCTGACAACAATTACGTCAAATACATCCGCGAAAAGTTGTCGCTATCAAAGCAAAAGGAAAAATTACTGCATGTGTTTTATTTATCCAATTCCTCTTAACGGACCGGGTATCTAATATTGTTCCAAGCACAAAAACAAGGAAAATACGAGTATGTATCGATTATAGGGATATAAATTGAGCTTGTCCCAAAGACAATTATCCAACCCTTACATCGATCAAATTATCACGATTGTGCCGGAAGTGAGATGTTTTCGTTCATGGATGGATTTTCCACGCACAATCAAAATCAACATACTCCCCGAGAGATCAACCTAAAATAGCTTTCATTTTTCCAGGAACTTTTGCTTATCGCAAACTACCTTTTTGGCCTTTAAGAATGTTGGTGTCATTTTTCAAAGGGCCATGTCTTATGCATTCTTGACGACATTAAGCACATTGTGCAACTCTACCTCGATGATTTTCCCGCTCATTATTCGTGCGTATCGCATCATATTACTCATTTACGAGCTATTTTTATACGATGTAGGCATTATACATCTTTGTCTAATCCTACAATGTGCTTCGCATATAATCCGGACGATTGCTGGATTTTATTATTCAAAGGTAGCATTGTCTGTCGACTCCGTCGAAGGTTGAGGCAATCATCAATTTACGTCCTCCTTCTACTCTTCGCCAACTCCAAAGTTTGCAAGGGAAAGAAAACTTTTACGTCGATTCATTCCTAACTACGTCAAGTTAACGAAAGGTTTCACTAGGTTGTTGAAACATAATATTCCTTTCTTTTGGGACGAGATTGGGTTGACGATATTTTGATGCCTCAAACACGCATCGACCCATGCATCATTACTACATCCTCCCAACTACAACCAAGATTACTTTTTGTACCTCGCCGCTTTGGATTCCACGATAGGGATGGTTTTAGTTCGTGAAGATGAATTCCATGGTGAACATGTGATTTACTATCTTAGCTCTAAATTTGCATCCGACCGAAATCAAATATTAACATGTGGAGAAATGGCTTCAAGTACCGTAATGCTGTTCAACGTTTTCGTCATTACATACTTATGCAAAACAACAAGTGATCTCTCGATTGTAATCCTATGATGTATATTTTGACCAAACAATTGCTAGGGGAAAATACTCCAAATGGATCGTTATCCCGCAAGAGTTTGATTTGAGTTTGAAAAATCCAAATCCAAGAAATCATTGATATTTTCTCGAACTTGGTGTGTGATTTCCACGTACTCGATATTTAAACTGGCGGAACAACCAATCGCGGATGAATCGTTGTTTCTTATTAGTACCATTGATCCTGGTGCGAGATATTATTGTTTACCTTCGTACTAAATATTTCGGCCTAAACTTGCATAGTCACAACAACGAAAAATACGTTCAGCCTCAACAATATCACATTATTGGAAACACACTATATCGCCGCGGTGCGACTCTACTTTTTGATGTTGTCTCACTCATGAAGAAGCTCAAAGTTTTAAATGACTCACTGAGCATGTGGTGGTCATATGTCTAGGTACGCCATGTACCAAAAGATATTGCGCGTTGTGTTACTGGGCCGTCCTATTTAAAGATTTTGCTTATGCGTCCAAAAATGTCATAATTGCTAAATATTCGATTGAAAAATGTGCAATTCAATTCGCTCCTCTTAACCCTATAATTGTTGTTGGTCCTTTTGCAAAATGGGGCATTGACTTCATTACATGTAACCCTCACTTACTTTCAAGGGGCATGGGTATATTATTCTAGCAAAAAGAGATTATTTTACCAAATGTGCCGAGGTGATGCCTACATTTGCGGTAGATGGAAAAACTCAGATACTTTCATGTTCAATCATGTGATTGCTCGTTTTGGTGTACCCCAAGCGATAATTATTTCGATCACGGGAGCCATTTTTGAAATATCATGATGACCGAGCTAATCCGACCAACTCGGGGTCCGCGCCATGACGCTCTACACCATATTATCTCGCAGTTAATGATTTAGTTGAAGAAATTAATAAAATTTTAGTCACCATGATCAAACTAATCATTGGAATTCATAAGTCGAATTGGCATACCATGCTCTTTTTCAAGACTTTTACACATCGAACTCAAGAAAACATCAATGTGCTTTAATTCTCTTTCAACTAGTTTACAAGCTTAGGAAGCGGTATTTCCCATTGAATGCTAGGATACCGTCACTCCAACTAGCCATACAAGCTTACTACCACCACTTCTCAAGAGGAGAAAAGTTTTATACTTGGCTCAATTGAGTGAGAATCGGCACCATCGCATTAGCTACCGAGACTCATGCAAAAAGAATGAAAGCTCGCATATTGTATGGTTACACCTCGTAATTTTTAGAAGGAGACCTAGTTTTGATTTATGATTAAGCCAACGATAAACTATGGGCTAGGAAATTCGAACCCATGTGGCATGTCCTTATATTGTCAAGCGACAAATTATAAAATGGGCCTATGAATCGATTGATTTTGACTGGTCTCTTTAGGTAAACCTTAAATGGGCTTATCCCTCAAGAGATACTACGCTTGATTTTTGTGTGGAGATATTTTCGTATATTAGTTACTTTCTAGCCGGTGTGTTGTATATTAAAAACGTGTGCCTAGTTTAAAGTGTGCTTTACTACTATTCCCCGCTATCCGAATTACTCTTAATATCGCAGATGTCAATTTATTTTCAAACATATATCGGTTTTGTCGATGGTGCTTGTCGTAATACACAAAACATCTTTTCTCGTTGTACTCGGGCTATTTATTCACCCACCGTACGAGTTAGTATCTATGCATGGGTAAGCCTGGCCAAACAACAAACAATATTACCGAATACAAGGGCGTACATATTTGTCAACGGCTTTATTTATAATTTGGAGTTTGATCGTTAGGGTTAGATTCTAAACTCGTTGTATTACAATTAAATCGAGTATATGCCATTAGAAATTCCAGTAATATTAAGATTATTTTTTAAGAGTTCGTCTCTGGAACGAGAGTTCATTTATATTGAGTATCAACACATTCCAAGAAGTTTAAAGACATTAAAGGATGCAATAGCTTCTAATGTTATAAATGTACATTTGCAATAATAAAGTAGTAAATCAACATTCGATAACATGATTGAATAGGTAACTGAAATAATAGTATATCATAGTATAGAAGTAGTGTTTCAAAAATAGTACATCTTCCTCGATCATAGGTTCAAAACGCCTTATGATCGAGAAAAAGTGATACAAAAAATAAGTCTATACAATCGATCATCCATTATCTCGGTAATGATCATGATAATACACTATCGCTCGTGCCACTCTACTAAGAAATTTCGAATGGTCCGTGAACACCAATGACGTATCTATGTAAACGAAGTGATGTCATCTGGTGGTGTCTCAAAGAATATCCATAGTTAGCCGCTCCGTGGTGTTCCAAATCGCTGAGGATCTTTGTTGTCTGATTCGTGGTGGTGGTACAAACTCGCAACTCCATCCCTTTGCCTCCTTTCGAAGGGATTCGAGAGTATCGGCCGCCTTGGACTCACATCCGCATTAGAAATTTTTGTTATCATTTTTGGACGATTTAAAAAACAAAATAAAAATTAGAAATTAGAACATGTCAAAAATATTTTTACCCACTCCATCCCATCGAGTCTCTGAGGAAGCGGCATATCCTACGGGCCAAGGAAATCTATACCCGCATAAGGAAAATCGTCTATCACAAAAAGGTGCTCTAGCGAATGGAAGTATGCCGGGGGGAAACCGCATAATCTCTATACCTCACCGTGATGGCCATCAAAGCAACTCCATCGAACCATCCGAGGCTCTCGAGCTCTACCAGCATCAACCTGAATCTGACAGTACCAAGAGGGGAATCCTCTCCAGAGCAAAGGTAACTACGATTGACCCATATCCGGGTTATTTAACTCTCCCATTCTTTGCTATAGTAAGTTGGCTTTTGATGTTAGCCAACACCGTCTCTGCACTGAATATAGTGCCTCGAAAACAATCTACTGCAATCCGCATCCGAGATCTAGTAGCTACATGCAATGTTGCGTCTACAACTTGCAACGACAAATGCAATCACTTTTAATTCAGACGTATGATAGTTTTAATATCAATCAGCTTGTCTTTCCTGATTGGCCTCCCCCCCCCCCCCCCCCCCATTGAAAACTCTAATTGTAAGTCATATTGCATCAAGCACTGCCTAGATCCAAATAGAGAAAGTGGCTTGGTCTGCTTAGAAAAACCAATTAAAAAACATATATCCTCCACCCAATTTCTGCCGGTTTCCTCCAATTATAAAACACTGTCTCGTACGTCTCACTTGTTTACCAACCAAGGAGAGAAGATCTACTTGAGCTCTCATGCCACCGATAGCCTTAATTTGAATAGCCCACATGCTCTCAAAACTTGCAAAGTAGGCAGATGAATCATTGTCATTTCATCTACCTCTCATGTTCACGTTCCCGCCTAAACATATTTAAAATATCCTACAATGAGCAAAATGAAAGATTAGAATCATTTTAAAATAAAAATTTTGGGTATTTTGGGAGGAAATTATGTTTTCAAATTCGCAGGCGCCCCCGCATTCCCCATTCATAGACAAGTATGGTCAATGTGCTATGTGCTAAAAGTGGGCTCGACATTTCCCTTTGTAAGAAAAAATGCCGTGGCCGACAGTACCATGTGTCTTACCTCATGAATTCTCGAGGGTGATTTTTGAACCAATTTTCTCCAAAAATTAATTTTTAGACCCTAATTTTTAAGGAAATTAACGGATGAAAAGAAAGGAAAAGAGTGAGTGGATTACCTTCGGGAGCAGACTTGCCAATTTCAACTACGATTTGTCCGTAATCTTCTCCGAAGCATTTTTTGCCAAAAGCTCTAAAAATTTTCACTCCAAACTCGAATCCGCAAAATGAACTTGGGAAACTCATTTTTATAAGTTTTTCGAATAAATGAAATTAAATTTCTATTATTTTTCTACTTTAAAAAGATGGTTTTCAAAAAAAATTATTGACAAGGTGTACGTTTAATTTTTTTGAGTTTTTTGTGCAGATACTGATTTTTCAGCGAAATATCATTTTTTACGAAGAGATTTCACTTTTCGGCTCTTAAAAATTTATAAAAGTGAAACCTCGAATTCTCTTTTAAGCCCTATTCAGACTCTCTAAAGATGAAAATATTGCCTAGTACTTGACTATTCGAACTCATTAAAGGAAATGAACAACAGTCTCTTTCCGCATAAGTTTACCCCTTTTCCTGACCGAAATGGACTATTTACGAAAAGGTATACGTTGACTAATCATGGTCAATAGAGTTCTCTCCCGCATTATTTTATCCTTTTTTCGGGCTCCGAGAGACTAAAATTTCAAAAAAGTACACGCATGGAGTTTTCTAAGTTTTTCTTCCTCGACTCCCTAAAAATGAAAACACCGAGTTTCTTTCTAATCGACTCGTTAAAATTTAACAAGAAAGGACCTCGTCGATTACAAATGAACGGACCACTCCTTTCTTAGGGTTAGATTTTAACTAAGTTGGACTCATCCGAAGGATGAGCTTATAAACAAGCAAATGTTATCCTCCTCTGCTTATCAAAAAATAAAGAGGTACTTGCCGTAAATGGTAAAAGAGAGAAAACGGATTCATTTGTTATACTTTGATTTATAAAAGCATTATACCACTCTTGAACACGACACTTTTTGTCACACTTCTACCTGGGTTGGGAAATCCTTTGCTCTATCGCTTAATCAAACCACATTGAAGGTCTTCGCCGCTCGGGTATTAGCTTAGGGAAAATTTCACCAAACCATCCGTAGTGTCGTTATGTGTTCAGAGGATGCTTAAACAAACCATCTATCCGCAAACATTTTTCTCCATTCGCGTTGACCATCCCCGCCGGCCCTAAAAAAAAAACCTTCAAAACTTGATCTATGGTTTCGTGTCGTGAGCTTGCTTACGAGCGTATAACTTTTCTATCGAATACTGCATCATCATCTAGAAGTTGATCTAGAACCCACGCACTGGGTTCTACATGCCTTGTCACAGTTTCTGCCTTCGACGATAGGTTGAATCATCGACCTTCGATGAACGATTCCATGAAATGTTCGACTTCGATCACTTATTCACATCTCATGGATTGTACCGAGTACTTTGAGAGCCATTACGTTGGTGGTTTCTCTCATGTTCTGTTAACAGCTTACATCATTGATCAAGTAATCAAGTGGTTTCTACCATGTCTGACTTCAACACATTTAATTGCATGGATAGAATCGTACTAGTTCTAGGAAGTAGAATCAAGACCCCGGATCTAGTTTACACCATCCAGTGCCGCGAGGAGTTTTATTATTCATTATGCGTAGACTATTCATTACAGATGGTTGTGTCCATGCCGTGTCTACACTATTGATGTAATATTAAAATAATTTCTATATCGAACAAGTTTAGTTAGTTTTGATCCGAGTATGGAAATGCCTACCTCAAAGGATGATATATATATATATATATATATATATATATATATATGTTTTGCATTGAATGTTTTTACAGTGGTTCCAACTCGGGGTTTCCACAAAGTTATCCTGAAATGATAAAGCACATCACTCTTCGAATGCTCGTACTTCGCACTTTACGGGGAATTTTACACCGAATTTTGTCACCATGACGTTTTAGTACTTATAAGTCTACAAATATCAAAGTTCCCAAAATCAAGCCTTGAAATTAAGAGAAAAATTCCTATAAAGGGCCTTAAAAACACTTGTACCCCACTTTCTTTAGCATTGCTCGCGTGCCGCACCTTTTGGCTATAAATCATGCGGGAGCCAAACGTAATTTTTATTCATTAAGGGTGTGAATTCCAGAAAAGGTAAATGAAGGCGAAAAGTAACATTTGGGGCTCAAATAATCAAATCCGGAAGCTTCTAGAAGCAAGAACCGGGTCGAAGGTTCGGCTTCTTTCATGTATACCATTCCTCTCCATTATGGGAGCTTACCCCCTTGATTTATGGAGCCCAATCCCTTCAAAAGATAATTATGTCCCTTCTTATGGGGAACCATAACCCTCCTCTCTTTTCCTATAAATTGAAGCCATAGTGAAATTTTCCAAAGGTTAGAGTTAGTGAGTTAGACTTGAAGAATTTTAGAGAAATGTTGTTAAAACTCAGTTCTCATAGTAAGTCCTTATATGGGAATGATCACACACCCATGTGCTTTAGCTAAGAGAGTGTAAGGTTTGTCTGAAAGTAAATGAAACGCCTATCTCCGACCCCTGTGAAGGCCCGTACAACATCAATGCGTGACACTATTGTAAGGCTCTTCTATTTAAGTTAATACAAATGAATATTGTTTTATCAATGAGCTTGTTAAATTAAGTGGCTTTGTTTATCATGTTTAATCAATGGCTTATTTAATTAATTATCTCATTTCTTGAATTCCTTGATCATCAAGATAGGTTTGTGGTTTATGAATTAATATATATTATGCAGACAAGCTTCGATTATTTCGTGTTTGTGATCGTGTGTCCCGAAAGGAAACATATTCGGAGCGACAGGATATTCAAAGTGATAGGAAAGAAGATCAAGAAAGAATACAAGTAGGTTTCTAAAACCTATTATAGTTAATTCGAATCAATCTAGAGAAAGTAGTCTTTATTTGTCCATGACACAGTTGTCCGTAGGACACTTGGGAGGTTTGTCATGTCCACAAGAACAACTCGTCCGTCCAACGAAACCAATAGTCATTTATGACTATATTGAACCTTATGAATCCAATAGATGGGGTTCACATTTGGAGACTTATGAAGGCCTAGATGCTATAGGGAAGTTTTCAAAGTGAGCCTAGAGCTACAGGGTGCCACCAGGTGTTGGAGGGGGTATAGTGAGAGCATCCAAAGGCTATTTTACGAATTAATAGTCATTTATGACTATTTTGGACATTATGAATCCAATGGATGGATTTTCGCAGCCATTTGGAGACTTCTAGAGTCAAATAAACCACAGAAGTTTCAGAGCTTAGTGCCACCGTGCTGATGGCATAGAACTGGGAGTCCGAGTTCATTCCGGGAGTATGAAAAATCTATTTTGGATGATTGATATGTGTTGGAGATAGTAGAATAGGTTTCTAGAGAAAAGAGGACTTCTAGGAGAGGAGAAGTACAAATAAGCTCGTGTGGAAGCCGAAGGACACTCATTTAAGAGGTCAATCCCAAGGGAGCCTAGGTCCATTTCAAGAGATTGAGCAAAATAATCCAAAAAGAATTAAGTAGTATTCTTAACCCATTAGTACAATACAAACAACCATTGGAGTTAAGCATCATATTGTAAAATAACACCATCTTAATCCCAAAGAGCCAAGTCCACTGACAAAGGCTCAAGGAGACGTGAGCTCAAGTGTTGAGGGTGAAATCCCTTATTATGTTTGTTGTTATGTGTTGTTGGTTCATTTGCTACAATTTATGGTTGTTGTACATGCTTTTAATCAGCTTAAAAAAATGTTTTATTTCTCACACATAAATCCTTAAACTAGTTAAACACATACACCTAATCAAGAATTAAATTTCGCACATGCATGTATAAGCAAGATCTTTAATTTGTTTTTAATTGAGTGGGAGGTGCTTGCATAGCTAAAAAATTCAGCCACCCATATCGTATCATTTATGATCCCCGCATGGGATAAATTTATTAATATAACAAATAAAAATCATTCTTTTCGACATTATACATACTTCAGAAGATTCAAATGGTCATGCAATTTCAACTCTTGACAAATGGTCATCCATGTGAAGGGTTACCAGAGAAGTACATGTATGAAGATGGCACCCTCACACCCATTATGACTTCCTTTGCCAAAGGAAGATAATATTTTTTAAAAATCCATGGGACATCACCTTCTTTTGAAATACCATGAATTAGAGGGACTAGCGCCTACCTATGATCTTGTACTTTCTAATCGTCTTGGCCAATGTTTCATTTGGCTTTTGAAGTAATAATATATTTCCTAACAACCAATGTGTCACTTTGTTTCGATGATATGTGCCTCCATAAATAAGATGAAACATTTTTAAACCTATGCTGTGGGATCTAATAAGTGGATAATATTAAGATGTTCCCACAGGAGGTTATAAAAGATAGATTTCTCTTTTCATCCCAATGGGAAATTTAAAATAGGTATGAAAATTCCTGATCATTTAGAACATAGGCTCCCCATTTGAATCGAACATTTCTATGAACTTCTTTCTCCTTCTCTCTCTCATATTCTTTTAAGCCATTCCACTGGTGTCATTATTGAGGCCTTTGCCCTTCGCTACCATTGAAAGTGGATGTCGCTTCTTCTCGTAAGGATGTTCTTCTGGGAGGAATACTCCCTGAGCAAATTATACACTAGATTTCATAGGTCGTTGGACCATCTAGCTTTCAGGAGAAG
The DNA here is from genome assembly GCA_034641835.2 of Pinus albicaulis. Classification (NCBI taxonomy): domain Eukaryota; kingdom Viridiplantae; phylum Streptophyta; class Pinopsida; order Pinales; family Pinaceae; genus Pinus; species Pinus albicaulis. Next base: position 817,672,033 of record CM076579.1, on the reverse strand, counting down.
GTCCATAACATTTACATCCAAAATACCATTTTTTACAAGACCTGAGATTATTGTATACAATTTATATGCATGGCACGTTAAATAATATCATGAAGATCAGAATAATCACAAATAATTAAGTAACTAATATGCGAAATAATGCTGCAATTACATATATAAACAAATCAATAAACATGTAACTTACCAAAGAAAACTACAAAGTGGATAATCATCATGTGTCTAAGCACATATGCCATACAACGTAAAACTCCTCTCTCGCTACAATGGGTCTTGATACATCGTATGCATTTATGCCATCCCATAATTCCTTCAATTAATCTACCAAAGGGTTGTAAGTAGACATCCATATTCTTCACTTGTATTCTACCAGTAACACAGTGAGAGCCAACATAAGATGTTCATCTTTCACTGACAACCATGGGGGATATTTTTATTGATCACTACTACAGGAAAAATAGAATAGTTGGTGTTCGGAGTGAATATGGGTTGACGCCATCCATGCATATGTTGAGTCGTAGACTTCGTACTTCATCCTTGAATTTTTTGGGCCATGTATCCTCTATATGCTTCATGGCTATTGAATCCGTTGGGATTCACATAACTCCCAACTCACTGCAGGAGGCATGCCATCCCTGCAACATAGCTAATTCTTTGCAACGAAAGAGCCTTTCAATCCTTGGGATTATAGGCATGTGCCTCAATATCTTAAAAGGAGGACCAATGTATCACCTTATTTTTTTATTTATCATAATTGCCATGCCCCCACATTTCGGACATATCTCTTTATTTGTGATGATATTCTCCTTATATAATACAATCATTTGGACATGCATGTGATATGATATGTACTCAACACCCAACATTTTCAACAATTTCTTTACCTCTTCGCAGCCTATCGTGCAAGACATTATCACTCGAATGAAACTTATCTTTGAATAACCCGTAGTTGGTGATCACGTACAATATTAAATGTACATTAATGTCGATATAATACACGTTCATAAAATCACCATTTGTAATGTTCATTGTGTGATTATATTTCAAAGTATAAAGGGAGGACTTTAGGGTAACTTACCTCAAAATTTTCGAGAAACATGTATTCTACAAGCCAAAAATTTGCTTTCAAGTTGTACAAGAATATCGTTGTCCCCAATCGGGTAGACTTCTGATCGACCGCCAGGTCCAAAGAGAGGGTGGCCGGAAGCAAATTTAAGGCTTTCAAAAGGTGTCAAATTGATATGAGCATCATCCGTTAGCTAATCATCTCCGGGAATGTACCCAACAACATTGTCTCCATGGCATTCGTATCCCTTAAGTAATCACCCATACCAATCCCTCATTTGATTGCCTCCATTTCCAAAATGCCTTGTAAAGAACTACTATTGCTTTAGTAATTCCTACTGGTGAATCGGGACGTAGTGGGAATTGAATAGGTGGTTGATTCAACCATTCTTGGTATCGTTCCTCTCCGATTTTTTCTCTTAACTCAACCTTTCTCTTGATTTGACATTGTCGTGGGGTGCAAATGTAGATGGTCGCTCATCATCATTAGGATCATAATAATTTCAAAAAATATATTTAAACATGATTAGTACAAAATTTATGATATCAATTACGTTACACATTGACAATGCATGATTAATTGGTTTGACGTTGAAACAATTACATTAATATACCAAACAATTATTATTACCATCATTGTCTCAAAGATTGTGTCTAGAAGATGCGTATTATTACAATTGGCAAGGGGAAGCGGCTATCCATTTTCATCTACGAAATGTGCCTTGTGGTATGTTGCTCCCGATAAGATCTTCTTCGACGTTTTGAAATTTTTTAATATTTTGTGCATCTAAACTCGATTCTAAATCTACATGAACTTGCAAATTTGTACATTATAAATTTTATTAAGCTGGATTGACATGGATAAAAAAACATAAATCAATTATTAAAGGAAATATAATAAAATTTGAAGTAAAATATTATGTCTCGAGATGGATAGGGAGAACTCCGGATGGACTTTGAGAAATATTGTGGAATGAGTCAGATTTTGAAGAATTTTCCCATTCGATATAAATTATGATATTTTCTCCTCGCATTTGAGAAAATCAAAAATAATTCTTTCTCTACACACCTAAAATTAATTTCGATGCCTTAAAAATGGACTTATTGTTATCGTTAAGCAATGTACAAATAACCGCACCGGTGCATTTTAGCTACCGTGCACCAAAGGCGGTGTTATTAGTCGACACACCGAGCCAAATAGCCACAACAAAAAAGCACAACTATATTTTTTTAAAGTGAAAAAAAGCGTAAATTCGAAAAATGGGCGGCAAAATATTTTCGAAAATATAATTTCAAAACAATTTAATAGTAAACACTTTTCATTATTTTATTATTTTTGCAAAAATTCGTGGAGATGTTTCTAAAATTTAGACATACCTAGAGCAAGAGAGCACGAGAGTACTATGGAGTAGCGAAATAATTCGAACATAACTATTTAGACAATCGAATTCCAAACCTCTCGGTGATTCAAATCCCGTAGCATAGAATTTCAAACCATCCGGTGATAAAATTTTATTGTTTTTTTACATTTTGCAAAGTATTTTTTCGTAGTAAGTAAAAAATTTAAATTTACTATTCATTTTAAGAAAAAAAAATCCATTTTACGTTAAACCCTCGATTCTTTTTGTTTCTTCCCTGTTTCTTCATGTTTCTCGTGATTCCGACTAGGGCTTCTCATTTTAGATTGTGTGGTTTTTATTTTCTATATATATATAGGCCTATGACATCTAACCCACAAGACGACTTCCATAGTCGAATCCCAACCATGCCTATTACAGGATTAAAACATAATTTTTTTAATCGCGCTCTGCATGTGAACTAGCGCACCTAAGTGCGTTGTTTTATCACAGTGGCACCACGCACGTATCGTTTGATAAAAAAATTAAAAACATACTTTTTTTAATCCGTGCGCCTATATGTAAATAGGCACCGTGCGTTTATTTTCATTATAGGCCAAGACCGCGCACATATTGTTTGACAAAAACAATTTTTTATTTTATGTCCGTGTTAATCCGTGCACCGTTTAAAATATAATGCACGGCCCCTCAAGGATGAGAGCACCATACGCAAGGGTCCCCGTTTGCGTGGTTTGTTTATAAGAATATTACCTACTTCCACAACATCATATGCTACAAAATACCACTAGATATTTTTGTTAATTCTTCTCGTGTTAATCGGTGCATCGGTTAAAATATAACGCACTACGTTGCTCCTTGTTGACATGTGAGCACCGTATTCTGTTTAATGCTTTGGCGATGCGTTTATAAGAACACATCGCACCACGCCATGAGATTATCATGAAAGGTTTTACTTAACTCCATATTTTTCATCAAAATTATAATTTATTATAAAATATATTAATGAATAGTATAGTACAAAAATTTCATATTGATAAAGAAATGGTTGACAAGAGATCAAGTAACAAAAAATACCGATAGCACATCAAGAAAAGTAAAGTATGTTTTTAAATTTTACAAAATTATTATTTTTGAACTATACGTAAGTTTAAATAATATGTATTGTTTATTGTGTATCATGTAGAGCCACAAAATGACGAAGCTCGATAAGATTATTTCGATCTAGGACCGTAAGAGCGTAAAGTCAGGATGGAAAAATTGCAAAAGGATGAACGTAGAAGAAAATACTATTGACCAATACGAGTTTCTTTTATTTCACTAATATACTCAAAATTGTTAGATAACATGTTTCAAACAATCTATTAATTCACATGTTTAATTTTATATAGGGGCCAACAACTCCGAAAAGGAATGTTGTTCTAAGAAAAATAGAACACGCAAATGAAAATGAATTGCTCCTTAGCCTGCTCTGAGTGGTGGCCGGAGGTCAACGAAAGGAAGTGAAAACTTTTACAAAATTTTGAGGGATTTAGTGGAACAAATGTATAGATGTTCTTTCCACTTACAATACAAAAATAAATCGAATGATTCCAAGAACCAATTTTATCTAAACTATAGGAAGAGTTTCCATAGAATTGGTCAATGATACATGTCACACTTTTAATAGAAAACGCACAACAACAAAAAAATAAGGAATGAAAAAGTAACATCTTTTAAATGTTTTTCTAGATGTTATTCATCGTATTTTTCAATTGGCTGATGATGACTAGTTTTTAAAGCCAAGTTTTCTAGCGCTTGATCTCCAATTTGTCACCTTTTCTTACCTAGAAAACAACCATAAACCTTTTGCCCTACCTTTCAATCATCCTATGATGAGAAAAATCTAATTGTCAAACCCTATCTAGTCTCAAATTCATACAAACTTGTCCATCAACCCCAAAATGAATACTCCAAATCCGTCAAAAATCTCCTGGTTAGGTAGTGGCGCTTAGGCATTCCTCCTTTGGCAAACTATCCTAAAGCCAAAAGAACCTCTATCTAATATCAACCATCATAAATGACCTTCCTATTCCGCAAATAAAGCTCGATGCACCCTTAAGTCACGCCACTAAAGAATCTTGATGTCTCAAACAGTTGCATATGCCAAAAGCCAAACCGTACTAGGTGGATTTACAAGCAGTGTTTCAATGTCTTTTTCAAAGAAAAAGTATACCAAATATTCCATAAGACATTATTAAACTTAACATGAGAACACATTTGCTTCTCATGTGGTTTTGAGCTTGGGATGCAAGGTCAGACAGAGAGATTTTTCAATGAGCTCCCCGCAAACACAAATAAAAGCTTAGTGACTCTATCAACAAGTAATACTCGCGTATACCGGTCAAAGTTGGTTCTAATGTCTGGCAATGCATAAAGGTGTTTGAACAACAGGATTACATATCTCGGTAGAATTGCCCCTCATGGCATATTGTCAATTTGTCACTCTTATTTGCTTAACTATGAAGAGGCAAAGAAAGGAAAGATGCATGCCAGCTTTTTAACAAAGAGATAAAATAGCATGACTGTGTAAAACCTCCTCCAAACATGAGCAAGAGGGTTGGTGACTATGAAAACCTCCTCCAAACATGAGGCAGAGGGTTGGATGATCGTGTAAAACCTCTTCCAAATACGAGCAGATGGTTAGGTCATTGGTTGAAAAACTCTCTATTTAAAAGCAAAGGTTGGGAATATTATGCTGGCCTCCTTCATTTAATAAGCAGAGGGAAAGGAAGTAGTACTGTGATAATAATCAAAGAGGTTTCGTTTACTTACTCTAGGATCTCCTTCAAAGGCAATCAAGCTAAAGTGAACAAAGTTCTGGATGTGCTCATCATCAGGAAGAAAAGGATATGACACCATGATTCAAACTCAAGACAATATTCAAAGAATCAAGCCATATCACTATCACGTATTGCAAAGACCTCTTATGGACATATGAACAAACCTTATTGCATGTAACTTCACAAGAGTTTCGAAAGATTTTCCTCTCACTGTGCATGAATCTAGCCATCGATAATTTCAAACCAGGTTTTACCCACAAGAAAAGAAAGGTCATTTGTATGGTGCATCTACAAATTCCTTGAGAAATTTTGCGCTTTCCTTTAAAAGATGTATTTCAATTAATGAGAAGCAAGGAAAGGAGTTTTTGTTTTTGAAGAAGCCTTTTTACTTCAAAAAGGTCATGACTTTGTGTCATTTAAAATCACTTCCATAAATTTAAAATCGAAATATGGTTCGTGTAGTGTTTTAAAGGAGAGTTGTGTTTCATTATGCACTAAAAATCCTTTTGAAAGACATCAAAAACCCTCACAAGTTAAATTCAAAGGATTTTGGATTTTTCATTTCAGTGGCGAAGAGGCCATTGCAAAGTTAAAACCAACCAAACAAATGACGCTCTTTTCACCGTGAGAAACAACAATTTTTGCATTTTTTTTCGTAGTTTCAAGCCAAACCTCGCGCGGCGTTCCCGGAAAAGCGCGCGGGGCACGCCCGTGAGCGAAGTTGCAAAGGTTTTCAATGACTCGTGCGGTGCGCCGATAGCGCGCTCACCACTTCCAAGGCCGACCCGACACCCTCCACCGCGCGGCGTTTTCCCCGTGGAACGTTCGCGCCCGTTTAAAAATCCAAATGCCTCTGTGTGTTGAGCTCCGCGACCTACTTAATTCATCAAACAAGGGCCATAAGCCATATTCAAGGTATTTTTCATCGCCTGGTGCATTTGAAATTATAGCAGGCTGATACCATGTTTTTCCAAGACTAAACAATGATTGGAGAGTGGATTTCTTGGTAGAAAATTGAGGTTGTTTCTTACCGTGTTGCCAAATATTGTTACAAGAATAGGTAGGGTGTGTTTGTATCAGCCAAAGGCCTAAAAACTGCCTTCAAGCAAAGTGATAAACCATATACTAATGACAAGACAAACAAAACACAAGGGTAGAGGTTTCAAGTTGTCAAGGTGTCCTAACTGGTAAAACAAAAAATAACCCCGTCTACAAAATATAAGGTGAAAGCAAGTGTTTATAACGTGAAAACAATGTTTATAAGGTGAAAGCTTATCGTTTAAAAGTGACCTCTCTCAGATGGTAAAAAGGCAAACTTTGTGCACCCTCCATAATCCAAAATCAAAGTTCGTGATTGAGAGGTTTCTCAAAGATAACTCAAGAGTGTTTTGTCTACCTTTGTATAGAAACCAAAGATGTTAGGAAGAGTATTGTTTGGGGGAAGGCTGTTTTGTTTCTGTCAAAACACATAAGATCCTTGTTCTAACAAGAAACCACAAATACCTCTTCAATACCTTGCCCAAGCAATGCGTAATAAATTGATCGTTTGCTTTTCATCTCACAGCACTTCATGTTTGGCATAAAAGAGACAAAACAGTTGACTTATAAGGAGGACAAAGTGTGTTGTTTAAGAAACAATTTCAAGGATCATTTGAGGCAGCCTTTTTTTGCAAAGAGTATCCAAAACAAAATCCTGTGCAGACAAAAGAGAAGTGGCCTTCATAAAAGGTTCGAGCCTCGTTTCAACCGAAGAGGTAAATGCTCATCCATCAACCCATTTAACTTTCATGAGGTTGGTCGTCTAGAGTTTTGTCAAAAGGTGTAGGAGGTGAAAAGTTATTCCCTTTGACACATATTTTTGCTTTGAGATTTCAAGAGAGAAACACTTTCACTGTGTTTGGATTTCAAGTTCTCTCCTAGGTCCATTTCCAAGGCCACCAAAATCCCTTATGCTCCGAGAGAATTTGTTTAAACAAAGCCACCTAGACTCCTAACAAGACAAACCTTTTTTGAAACCCGAGCATAGAGATACATGTCCATCCATCTTTCCCTTCTCATATCCGTTGACTAGTTATGCTTCCTCATGAAGATAATCATGAAATACTTCCCACTTGCGAGGGAATATTCTCCCCGGTCTATGCCTACCATGTCCGGTTGCTCATGCATTTCATAAGAGCCAAATTGTTAAATTCCTTTCTTCCCTCCATAAAAGTAGTGAGAAAATGGCCTCCAATATTCAGAAAAAAACCTCCTTCTCAGCTACCAATCCTGGCTCCTTCCATCATTCCCTCATCAAGGTTATCATCCTTCATCGCCTTGAGAAGAAGGAAATCTCTTGGGATAATTTCCATCACACATCCAAACATTTCTCAATTAATCGTCCTTCATTCCATACATCTCCTTTCTCCTTCCACTCACCATCCTTCGCCTCTTCAAGAAAGCCCATTCCCAAGAAGCTCAATTTCCCATTCAACAAGAAGAAGAGCATGGGCAAGGGGAAGAAGAGCATGATGAAGAGAGAAACAACAACATGATGAGGAACAACAAAGATGATGAGGAGGAATGCTAGGATGAAGAATGTGGTAGCAAGAGGAAAAAGAGCCTGTTAGGGGGAAGATGAACAAGAAAGATGATGAGGAACAACAAAGATAATGATGAACAAATAACAAGGGAAAGAAGGGGCAGCAGAAAGGAAGAGTAACACAAAGAGTAATATGCAAGCATGCTGAGGAAAGGTAGCCTCATGATGATGAACAAGAAGAAGGGGAAGAAGGGCAGTGAAAGGGAGGTGCAACATGCTGAGGAAAGGCAAATTTCATGAAGGAAAACACAAAGATGAAGAGTAGCACCATGAAGAAACTCAAAACAGTTGGCAGAATATGAGAAGCAGAAGGCGGAAAAGAGCCAATAGAGCACGTTGCTAGCTGCCTCTCCTAGGCAAGGGGCCATGCTCTCTTCCCTGAAAGTGGCCAAGCCCCGAACATCAAGGAAAAGGGTGCCTAGAGTTGTAACTCCAAATGTTACTCGGGCCCTCTGAAGCAAGGGAAAATTTCCAAGCCCACCATTAATTCTACCCAATGGGAGGAAGAGCACACAGGCCCTCAAAGCAAAGTGAGAAGAGAAATGAAGAAACCATGAAAAGGAGAGACTTGACATCATTCAACCCAAAGTGATGATAACGACAATGAGGCCCAATCCTAGAGACTCTTTTGAATTAATAGAGAAAAACAAATTGATTATTTGAGGCGTACTCCATAGAGTTGCTGGAGAAACTTCTGTTCACTTTTCGGCACCCAAAACAAGCAGATGAGAGGCTTCCATAAGGGCGAGGCAGACACATGCCAGAATAAAAAAGGCTCAAGTCACAAGTGACGGGGTGTCATGGGTGAGTTTTTGTAGAGCGAATGAAGACTTCACCTTCACAGGAAGAGTAAAAATAAGGAACCATGGGGCTCAAAAGAGCCCTTGAGAAACAAAAGGAAGAAGAAGCTACCCTTCTACAATCTACCCCTCTTAATAGATTGTTCACCCAAGAGATAGAGAACAATCGAGAATCATGGCTTGAGTGGGTAAATGAGCACTTGGAAAATAATTTGGAGAAGGAAAATAGAGATTTGGACCTTCAACGGAGGATTATCAGGCATTATAAGAAGCTCAATCAGTTTGCCTGATGGAAATTGAAAGCCACACAGGAAAGACTCAAAGAGGCTCAAAGGAGGCGCCCGGCACCAAAATTGAAGAAATACACCTCAAAGCTCCAAATTTTGGTTCTGGGCTCAGACAAAGATGTTTCTGGAAACCCTGAGAACATGCCCACCAAAATGAAGCAACTTTCATTAAATTTATTTTTTGTCATTTTTGGGTTTTTGGCTAAAATTGCATCGAAGCATTGTGCTCAACATCCTCATGGACAAAATGGTAATTATCGATGCTAGTTGATTTCAGTGGGGCACAGTACTGGCACTTACATCAATTTTCGCATCATTTTCTCCCCCAAAATGGCAAAAAACACTCGCTTTTTCTACACTCTGCCCCATTTATCAGCAAGGCCTATTTTTTGGGTTTTTACATACAGGCCTATTTTTGGAGGACTTATAGTGGTCAGTTTGGAGTAAAATAAGAATTTTCAGAAAATAGACAATCATAGCTTTCCAACGAGCCATCACGGGCCTCGTTTCGACATGGGGAAGGGTTCCAAAAGTTTCCGGCAAGTCAAGGGACTTTTTGTTGATGTATTTCTTAAGTATTTTTGTAAAAAATAAACCTTTCTAAAGTGACTTTTCCTCATGTGCGTTTAGCTATTTTTGTGCATGATTAGTTATGAAAAGTCAATATATTTTCCTTTTTTATCATTTTTGAGATATTTTATTAGATATTTTGTGCCTTGGGCTTTGCAAAGCCTCAAGGACAAAATCAGATATTTTGGATAGGCCAATGAGATTGCAAGTTGAACTAAGAGGTTTTCCTCACTTTGGCCTATATATTCCAAAGGCTTTCATTGTAAACAAGGCTGAAATTGATGAATAGAAACAATATATGGTCATATAAGCTTTGGAAGAAATACTTGTCTCATGCTTTTGGATAGTTTCTTGGATGTTCTTGGATGATGAAAGAGGATTGTTGTTGGATTCCATGACTTGGTAGAATGGTATAGTGTCTCTCTCTCTATTTTGTTTCTTAGTTTTCATTCATAATTCCATGTTCTTGCTTGCTATAAGACAGTAGAGAATAGATTTGAGACATGTCCTTGGAGGCACCTCAAATTTCCTGTTTCTTTATAGCTTCTATGTTTTCTTCCTTCTTAGTCATATCAAAGAATCCTTGATTTCTCTTTGATAACTGAAGAAATTGTTTGCTTGTTTCATTTATGGTTTTATGCATGCTAAGTATGATTCACGGTATGCCCTGCTTACTCATGGCTAGTCATAGCTCCACCTCTGAAACCTTTCTTTGATTGATTAGATTTTCATTTGTTGAACCAAGGAGGTCTTGTACTGATCTTGCCCTTTGCCTAAAACTATGCAATCTTGCTTCAAAGTGCCCAATAGCTTGGAATACTATGTTTAGGCGTTCCTTCATAGTGATTTGAGTTGTTTGTTTGTCTTAAATGTATTTCCCCAAAGTCTGATAGCCATTTCCTAAAGTTAGAGAGTCATATATCTCTATGCATGGCTTGAATGTTTATTTCTATGCATTGATCAGTTTACAGTTACATTTCTCATGATTGATGGTTTTCTCTACCATGTTTATGTCATCTATTAAACTATTTATGTTTGAAATCCTTTGTTCTTCACAAGTTTAATGTCCATCTCACTCCATTTTACCCAAAGATCCATTTTACCTCGCTCAAATCGGCCCTTCAACAACCTTGTATCACCATCTGACAACTTTCTTGACCTTTTCGACCCCATAGCCCAGTTGATCTAACATATTTTTACCTATCTTATGTCTTTGATCAGTTCACCCCTCACAACCTAAAAACCAAAACCAAAAACCTACTTCATAACTAGCCTAAAATCAAGAACATGATAAGAAAACACACAGATATCCCTTACACAAATAGAGAGAGCCCTCTCTGATTCTATGAAGGCTAGGTCCTTGGGCTCCAAAGATTGGTTTGATGTTACACTGTCATTTGGCTTGCCAATCAGCCAAATCACGGGACCCTAAAATAATGGCGATCATGGTGGGACTCTGAGGTAGTGACAATTTAAGTACACCTTAGGACTTCAGAAATCCCTTATCTTCAAACATACCTGCCATTTATCCACCTCATCGCCACACTAACATAATGGTGATCATGGTGAGACTCTGAGTACATGACAGTCTAGCGAACTCTTATAGACTCTTTAGTCCTTCAACATTAAACTCAGATCATCAGCCTATAGAATCACTTAGAGTAAAATATTTGTTTCATCATCTTAGCAAAGTGATGAATCAGGTTTAGAACACTCTTACAAACTAGGTTGCACATAAAAACTCAGAAAACCCCAAAAACTCCCTTATATTGGTTTTTGACGGTATTAATGGTGGACAATACACACTTACCTCAAAAGAACTAAAAATCCACCTGGCGACTCCACTAGCCTCTAGTAGGCCTTACTAATTTACTAAAATCTAGGCTACTATCTAATTGAGCCACCTCGTCGCCACACTAACATAATGGCAATCACGGTGGGACTCTGATTAACAAACAAACTTAGATTCCTTAAACATTCCAGAAGCCTTAAGAATACTATCTGATTGAATTATCCCACGACTCCCTAACATAATGGCGATCACAGTGGGACCTTCCGAGTTAGTGACAATCTAAGTACTCCTTAGTAATTCTCGAAGTCTCAATCAAACTTAGAAAAATTAAGTGTTGTTTGAAGAGTAGAAGCTAGCTCTTTCACCATCTTAACAAAGTGATGAATCAGGTTTAGAACACTCTAATAAACCATAGGCTGCACATAAAAACTCAAAAAACCCCGAAACATTCCCAGATTGGCTTTTCCCTAGTTATTGGTGGTGGACCATAGCTACATCTTTATAAAAACAACCAAGTTCCACCTAGCGACTCCACTAGCCTCCAGTAGGCCTAAAAAACTCCATAAAAACCAAAAAAGTCATTAACCATACCTTTCTGTTGACTCATCCTTTCCAAAACTTAAAAATTATGGTGAAAACTCTGTAATCAGTGACAAACTAAGTATAACTTAGCGATTCAGAAGACTTCACCTAAACATAGGAGATAAACAGAAACAAACTTACAGATAGAACCATTAGCTTGTCTAGATAGCCTAGAAAACTGTTGAAACCATGTGAATCGCTCTTCCTTGCAAGTCTTCACCTCAAAGTTTGCTAGAAAACTTTTTCCCGAAAGCATCTTTGATAGTTTTGCTGGTGGACCATAGTTCTCTCAGAAATCCACCTGGCGACTCCCCTAGTCCTCATTTTTGTTTTGACCATCCTTCACATTAGAAAAACCCCTAGAGAGGCCATCCATCCAAACAACCACAAATTTCATCCTCTCTGGGCTCTGAATTCGAAATCTGGCTTCACAAAGAATCTATACCAGATCTCATCCAGACCCAAATCCCCCTATCATAGTAGATGACCAAGAGAAGATTCTGTCGCAAGCTTCTGAAACTGGCAATTTAGCTACCGATAGGTCCATCTGTAAAGCAAGATCAGTACCTGAACACCTCACAACCTTGCGGGATTCCCCCTTTGACTTAAAATCAGCAAAAACCCTTTTTAAAATCAAGTCACAAAGTAAGGTAAAATTTGACAATCTTGAGCCCCTAGATCTGCCACAGAGTCCTAGTAGAGAAGCCTCGCCTACTACACCTCCCGAATTTCAGCTTCTCCATCACTTTGGCTCCTACCATCCCAGATCTGCTCAAAATCAGATCTCTAGTTCAAGTACATCCGCCACACCCATCCAAACCACTACTGTTCAAAACACCTTAGCTCATCCTACAAGCCCTCATTTTGTACATCATCCATTAGCTCCCTCCATGGCAACCTGGTATGCACCCTTGGAGTTGCCACACCCTTTGGCTCCCTTAAAAAATGACTATCAATCCAAAATCCCGCACTTTACCGGAGTTGAGACTACCACAGCTCAACAACATGTCGATAGAATTCGCGATGCCTTTGAATACATGGAAATAGAAGACGAGACCATCAAGATGAGGATGTTCGCCCAAATCTTGGGCAGAGAACCCAAAAAACGATTTAAGAGCTTAACTCCAAACAACATCCACGATCTCCCAGAACTCTACCAAACCTTCATAAATAAGTGGGAAATCTGAAAGAACCTCATTCAAATCCTATCAGAGTATAACAATCTAAAAAGGGAAAATGGGGAAAGTGTCCAGGGATACTGCACTAGGTTCAACAGTGTTGATAACGCCCTCCCAACTCACTTCAAACCTCCACTTGGCTCAGCCATAGAAAATTTCCCTGAAGGATTTGACCCAGACATGACTTATCAACTAAGAGACAAGGACCCCCCACCTTAGAGGAAATGAAAAAAGTGGCCATAAGTGCAGAAGCCAACTTAGCAGAAAAAAGAGCTAGGACCAGATCAGAAAGGAAATTCACATACCGAGACCAAGTCTCCACTTCAGCCCCTTCCTTAGATAGTAGAATAGATGATTTGGTTAGATCCATGGCGAAAACGTGGGAAAACATAAGTGAAAAGACACCTCTTAGGGACAACCAACCAAACCCTCCAAACAGAAACCAGAACCAAAATTTTAGGAGAGAACAACCTCAAAACAAAACAAGGGAAAATGACCAACAAATTAGGCCACCCTTTAATGAAAATTATGTGGAAGAAGATGAAAGGGATACAAAACCCATTGATGAAAATCATTTGAACCTTATAGGTTCTGATAACGGGAGTGAGGTTTACCTCACAGAAGAAGAACAAGCGTTTTTCTCTCTGAATCAAGATGAAACCAACTATGAAGATCCTGAAGATCCTACCACAGATTTTCAGAATGCCATAAAAGAAGCTCACGGGCATTATGACCTTAGAAGCAAAAAAAACCAAGACAACTCCAATAAAGGTAGCTCAGACATTGCTAAAACCCCTGATACCATCCTTAAAAAAGAAGTGGATAGCAACAAAATCATGGTCAAGAAAACTGACCAGAACAAAGATAAAGTTATTCAAACAAGTCTTGGCTCAGATGCTCCTAGTACCTCCAAAAATATTCTCTATATGGCTGTGTCAAAAAAAATCTCGAAAAAAAGTCAGCAGACTCAGAACATAGAGAAATTCATGGCTGAAAAAACTGAAGCAAACCTGTCTAAACTACAAGCACCCTTCAGTTTTGAATGAGAAATTGCCAAAATAAATATTACCATGCCTCTCACTGAACTTATCGCCCAAAGCTCTTATAAATCCCAAGTGTTAAAGGTACTCAATATAGGAAATGATGCAAACACCCTTAATCCATGACCAAATCTTTAATGCCATGTACAGACTCAGGACACAGCATAATCTTATGCCAAAGGTGGTGATGGAAAGACTAGGCCTAGAAATAACAAGACCCTATAAAGACTTATAGTCCTTTGATTCAAGTAGAGTCAAGTGTCTAGGTTTAATCAAAGATCTTTGTTTCAGCTTGGCCCAAGTACCTGCAAAACACCTGATCATGGACATAGTGGTAGCAGACATCCCTCCCAAGTATGGAATGTGTTTATCCAGATCTTGGGGAGCCAAGATTCAGGGAAATATTCAACTTGATATGTCCTACGCCACTATTCCTATGTTTGACCAAACTAGAATACTCTATTGGGAATCACACATGAAATATATGATCAGCAGCCAGGAAAAGCTAGATAACATCCCGATGTACTCCTTGCATTCAGATCTTTATTCTTTTATTTTACACACTGATGAAAACATTGAGGAACAATTGGGAGAAATTGAAACAAACTTAGACCCACCACATCAGCTACCCCAAGTTCTCTATGATGAACTAGACACTCAAAATTATCATGACCGTGATCAGCTGTGTATTGAGGAAAGAGATTTTGTTCCTTTTGAAACAGGGATAGAGAAAGAAGCACAAACCATTATGTACCATCAAGCAAGTTGCTCAAACCCTAGGAAAACATTAGCAGTAACATCAGGAGACTTTTTCAGAACTGAGGCATTAGAAGACTTGCACATCACAAACCTTTTTGGAAATCAGTGGCAGGGGAGCTTAATGTTCTTACCATACCTTAAATATTTACCATCTCATAACTCTACCCCTTCGAATGAAACTTTGAATCTAGCCATAACAACTAAAAATCCAGAATTTTTTTTTGATAAACTTCTTATAAAAGGATATGATGACTGCAGTCCAAATATACCTGAGTTGTTTGAACTATCTAGCATTCTGCCACTCCACCAAAGACTTAGAACTGATAGAATTTGCAATCTTGTTCAAAATACTACTTCATATAGAGAAAACAATGAGAAATACTATGCCACTGCCAACACTCCAGGAAACAACTTCGACAAAAGAAAATACAAAAATCTGGACCAAACAGTAATAGTCAAAGATAAAATAGCTGGTCATAGGATCTGTTTTGATGCTAGAAACGCTAATAGACACCCTTGTGACAGAAATTTTATCCTTCTTGCCCAAGACCATGATATACCAATGATAAGTGCTTTTAATTATGTGTCTTTGCAAGATGATGTTTCAGGTTATAGCCAAATAATTCCTTTGCAAAGCAGACAGCTCAAAGAATTTTTCAAGTATGCTGGAAGTAGTTCCATTTTCAAACCCAGAATTGCAAAACCACCAGATGTCAAAAATATGATCCTAAAAGCCATGTTTCCAGTTCTGAATTTCTGCATTTTGACATACCTTGATGATGTCATCATATACTTCAAAAATGACAAAGAATATCTGCATTATTTGAAAAATATGTACAACAAAAGAAGGAGCAGAAATCAGAAGTATAAAGAGGTACAACAGGAAGATACAGGGTGGTTTAGAGATTCATGCATGAATCCTTATGTTATGCTTGAAAGAGAAAATTTTCCGAACTTTACATTTCAAGAGCTGAGTGGACCAAGAGTGGTAGGAGATCCTTATGAAGATAAGATGCTTAAGTTTCACCATTTCCAAGTTTTCTGATTTAAACAAATTTCAATCATTGTATATATCATTGTTTGAAAAATAAGTCAAAAAAAAAAATAAAAAAAAATAGAAAAATAGAAAAAGAGGGCAGTTGAAAAATAGAAAGAAAGCCCCATGTTCAAAAAATAGTCATTCTAAAAGCGCGCAAGTCTAAATGCCACTACTAGTGCTCAAATGTCTTGTTCAATTATCTAGCCTAATCATAACTGAATATGTTTTAAATTTATTTGCTGATAAGTTAGTGAGAGGAAAAGATAGTCAACATTCTATAAGCTTGACTTATCAAAGAGAGTAGATTAGGAAAAGATACTAGTTCCACATGCTCAAAATAGAACCAAAGAGGAAAGCAGGGATGAAAAACAAATTGTGTATCCTATCCTTGATTTTCTAGATTTCATTTTATGCAAAACAATATTTGTGAGCAGCTTGTCTTTCATGCCATAAGTACATGACAAATCAGAGTGTCTGATCCTGATTTGGTCATTTTTCAATTTCGTGTTTTAGATTAGAGAATAAAATCTTGTCAAACAGCTTAACCTTGACAGTCGATCCAGCATAGGTAGAGAAACAAAGGAGTTCATCAGATTAATCTAGACTCCCGACAGATATAAGTGTAGAATTCGATAGTATCATTTTTCAAAAAATATTATGTCAAATGGTTGTTAGTCCAAATGCACCCAAAAGAAGAAAAATGTTAGGAAATATAGTGGGGTAGGTAGAAATATCATTGATGCTAATCATGTTGTCAATTTTCAGAAATATCATCAAGGAAGAAACAAATTTGCGCCAATGGATAAAGACGCTGGACTTCAAAGAACCGAGATCTAAAATTCTGGACACCTCCTGAAAAGGAGCTGCCCTCCACAAATGGAGCCACTATTAGTCATCAGTATTTTTCACCTGTTGATGATGACTAGTTGTTAAAGCGAAGTTTTCTAGCAGCTAATCTCCAATATGTCAAATTTGTCAGCTAGAAAACACCCATAAACATTTTTGCCCTCCTACCTTTTCAATCAGCCCATGATGAGATAAAACCTCATTGTCAAGCCCTATCTAGCCTCATCCATACAAAATTTTCCATCAGCTCCAAAGAGAATACTCCAAATCTGTCCAAGAAGTCTCCCCTAAGTTAGGTAGTGGCGCTCTAGGCGATCTTCCCTTGGCAAACTATCCTAAAGCCAAAAGAACCTCTGTCTAATATCAACCAGTCATAGATAACCTTCCTATTCTGCAAATAAAGCTTGATTACACCCTTAGGTTGCGCCACTAACAAACCTTGATGTCTCAACAATGCATATGCCATAGGTCAAACTGATATTAGGTGGATTTACAGTGTTTCAATGTCTTTTTCAAGAGAAGAAGTGTACCAATGTTCCAGAAGACATTATTAAACTTAACATGAGAAGACAGTTACTTCTCATGTGGTTTTGAGCTTGGGATGCAACTACAGGACAAAGAGTTATTTCAATATGCTCCTGCAAACATAGTCAAAGGTTAGTGACTTATGAATAACAATAAATTCTCTGCAGATATTGGCCAGGCTGCCTCTGATTGTCTAAAGATGCATAAAGGTATTTTAACAATAGGATTATATGTCTCAGAGAAATTCCCTTCATGGCATATTGTCAATTTGTCACTTTTATTTGTTTAAGCATGAATAGGAAGTGAAAGGAAAGATAACACTGTTTAAAAGCTCATGAAATGGCATCATTGAGAAAACCTCCTCCATACATGAGCAGATGGTCAGGTCATTGGTTGAAAACCTCCTTCATTTTACAAGCAGAGGGTTTGGAAATGTGATAAAGGCCTCCTTCATCTAAATAAGTAGAGGGCTAGGAACAGAGGTATGGCCTCATTTAAAGGGGAAAAAGCTAGAAATGATTGCAAACTACCTGAAGAACTTGTTTAACACCTTGTCTCCAATAGATGAAGACCACTAACACAGCAGTGGTGTTTCAAAGATTCACTATAGGTTTCATTGATTTAAAAGTGGGTTTTAAGTGCAGTGGGAAAGCAACTAAAGGTTTATGGATAGAAAAATGGTGTTAAAAATAGAGGGAAAGCAATGGTACTGTAACAATAAAAGAGGTTTGACTTGTCTTCTATCAGAGATTTCCTCCAAAGGAAATCTGAAGCCAAAATGAACAAACCCTGCTGAGGTATGTAATTTCATTAAGAGTTTCCAAAGATCTTTCTCCTTGATCAACATGCATGAAATCTAGCCATCGTTCCTTTAAAAAAGAGAGTTGAAATTAGTGGAAATTCATTCAAGGTTTATATGGGGTAGAGAGTTTAGGTTCAACATGACCAAATATTAGTGTTGATGTTCCAAAGCTTTTCTCATCTGTTCTTGAAGATCTTTCAAAAACTCTTCAAATTGGACAAAAAGGTAACTAAGCACGACTTTTGAAGGAGGCTTTGCAAATAGACACATAGGTTCATCAATGTGTGTAAGAAAGGATATGGCATGTTTTAGGTTGGAACTTGCTCAATAAATGAAAAATTCCAGCATCACGAACCACAGGCAGCACACTTCATGAGAACATGACGAGAGATGAGAACGGTGAAAGAGTTAAAAAGGGAGCCATGAATATAGTGTCATTTAAGCGGCCATCCGGCCTTTGATAAAATCACATTTGTAATGATAAAGGTGATTTGTGTTTTTTATATGACAAAGGGGAAGACTTTTAAAGCTGTAGCCTCACAAAAGAAAATATAAGGAGTCATTGGCCTTGTTGACTTTAAAGGTGGAAGCTGTTTACCCAAGCCCATGGCCATTAAAACTCTTAAGCATTCCATGCCAAAAATATATCTCTGCACCGAAATAGGGTTTAATAAGTTGTAGAGTGTTTGAGGCTTGTGTGGCGCGCCTGTAGCGCCAGTCACCACTGCTCGAAGGCCGACCCGACTGCCTTTTGTTGCGCGGTGTTCTTTCCAGAAAACGTGCTGTGCCTCCTAACACTTCCAAAAACACCTTTGAAGCTACCCAATATATCAAAAAAGGTTTCTAAGCGTTTCTTCGAGGTATTCCACTTCTCCTCTTGGCAAATTTCAAAAAAGTGAAGGAGTGTTTGCTGTGTTTTTCCGTGAGAAGGAAGTAGTGTTCTAAAAACCATTTCATCATATAAAAATTGTGAGATGAGTCAGTGTTAAGGAGACAAAGTCCCTGTCAAAGCTGGAGAAACCTTTCTTGTGCTTAGAGGGTCTCAACTCAGTTTAAATAGTGTTTTAAACAATGGTTTTGAAAAGGCAATTTGTCATATAAAAAGCATAAGAGGGAGACAGTGGTTAGAGGGCAGTGTTTTTGAACGAACTCAGAGTTTCTTTTGTTGCTATGACTGTCACACGCATTTACAGTGATAGGTGGATGCTTTAAAAACAAACTTAAAGGACCCTTACTGCCTTTAAAAGTAGTCATAGCCCACAGATAAAACAAAAGTTACCTCTGTCTGCAAAATCTCACGTGAAAGCAGTGTTTGTAAGGTGAAAACAATGTTTGTAAATTGAAAACAATAATCATAAGTTGAATGCCTTGTCATTTTGAAAAGGTCCTCTCTGTAATGAGACAGCCAAATCTATGCAACCTTTATAAGCCCTAAAAGCAGAGTGTGTGAGAGGTTTTTCGAAGTCAGTTGAGGGTTATTTTGTCTTATATTTGTAAGGAAACAATGAATAACAAGAAGAGTTTTGTTTGGGGAAGGGTGTCTTGCTTCTGTCAAAACACAAGGAGATCTCTGTTCTAACAAAAAGCCACAGATACCCCTTTTCAAAAACCTTTCCCAAGCACAGTAATCAAATTGACTATTTTCTTTTCATTTGACAAAAACTTGTTGATCGTCATAAAATAGGACAAAACAATGATTTATAAGGAGCATAAAATTGGTGTTGGAAGACTATTTCACAAAACATTTGAAGCAGATTGTCATGGTCAAATAGTGACTGACAAGGAGGATAGGGTGTGTGCTTGAGAAGCCATTCCAAAGGCCATTTGAGACAGCTTGTTTTTGCAAAGAACATTCAAAACAAAAATGCCTCCCAGGCAAGACAGTAGGAGTGGCCTTCACAGGAGGTTTGAGCCTATTTCCACTAAAGAGGTAAATTCTCATCCATCAATCTTGTTTAAATTTCATGAGGTTGGGTGTCTAGATTTTTGTCAAAGGGTGCAGGAGGTGAAGAGCTATTCCCCTTTGATACATCTTTGTGCTTTGAGGTTTCAAGAGAAGCACTTTCAGCTGGAAAGCTTGGATTTCAAGTTATCTCCAAGGTCCATTTCCAAGGCCACCAAAATCCCTTATGTCGGGGAGAAGTGGTTTAAACAAAGCCACCTAGACTCGGAACAATACAAGCCTTTTCTGAAGCCTGAGCATAGAGATTCATGTCCATCCATTTTTCCCTTCTCATATCTATTGACTAGTTACGCCCCCCTCATGAAGATAATCATGAAATACTTCAATTGCGAGGGAAGATTCTCCCAAGTCTATGCCTATCATATATGGTTGCTCATGCATTTCACAAGAGTCAAATTGTTAAATCTCCCTTTCTTCCTACATAGAAGTATTGAGAAAATGGCCTCCACTGTTCAAAAAAAACCTCCTTCTCAGTAGACAGCCTACCTCTTCCATCACTCCCTCATCAAGGTCATCATTCTTCATTAGCTTGAGAAGAAAGAAATCTCTTGGGATACTTTCATTACACATCCAAATTTCGCCACTGTCCCTTCATTTCATACATCTCCTTCACTTTCCACTCACCGTCCTTCACCTTCTTCAAGAAAACCCATTCCCAAGAAGCTCAAATTCCCCATTGAACAAGAAAAAGAGAAAGAGGAGGAATAAGAGCATGAGCAAGAGGAGGAAGATGATGATGAGCAGCATCATGATGAAATAGGGAAGCAAGGGGAAGAAGAACACAGTGAGGCAGAGCAGCATGACAAAGAAGGGCATGATGAAGAGGAAGATGATGATGAGCAGCATGCTGATAAATAGGTGCAGCACAGTGAGTATGAGCAGCCTCATGAAGAAGAAGGGAAGCATGATGAACAACAGCCTCATAAAAAAGAACAGTAGCATGAGGAAGAGGTACAACACAGTGAGGAGGACAACCCTAAAAAAGAATGGCAAAAGGACAGTCAAGGCATCCATGAAGAAATCCAAGACAGTGGCAAGAATGATGAACAAAATAACAAGGGCAAAGAGCCAATAGAGCATGTGCTAGTTGCCTCTCCTAGGAAAGGGGCCATGCTCTTTTCTCCAAAAGTGGCCAAGCCCCGGACATCAAGGAAAAGGGTGCCTAAAGTTGTAACTCCAAATTTGACTAGGGCCCTCCGAAGCAAGGGGAAATTGTCCAAGAAACCCATTGTCGAATTTCCCAAGAGGAGGAAGACTAAAAGAGAAACCCACAGAAAAGGAAAGGAGAAAGAAGAAAGCAGCCATGAAAAGGAGAGGGACTTCGACATAATTCAAATTCAAAGTGATGATAGCGACAATGAAGTCCGAATCCTTCAAAATCTCTTAATCAATAGAGAAAACCAAATTGATGCTTTGAGGACTGATCTTGAGAGGGCTAGAAAATTCAATCACTTTTTTCAAATTCAAAACAAACAGATAAGTGTCCATATGGCGGTATATGAGACACGGGCCATCAAATAAAAAAAAGAGGCCTCCAAAGCACAAGTGAGATTGGAATTTCTCATGGGTGAGTTCGATGAGAGTGAAGATGAAGATCAGCCCAGGAGAAAGAGGCCAAGAACCATGGGGCTCAAAAGAGCCCTTGAGAAACAAAAGGAAGAAGAAGCTGCCCTTCTCCAATCTACCCCTCTCACTACATTGTTCACACAAGAGATAGAGAACAATCGAGAAGCATGGATTGAGAGGGTTAATGATCACTTGGAGAAGAAGTTGGAGAAGGAAAATAAAGACTTGGACCTTCAACGAAGGATGACTGGGCATTATAAGAAACTCAATCAGTTTTCCTGGCTCAAATTGAAGACCACTCAGGGAAAACTCAAGGAGGCTCGAAGGAGGTGCCCGGTACCAAAATTGAAGAAAGACACCTCAAAGCTCCAAATTTTGGCCTCAGCCTCACAGTATGTTTCTGAAAACCCTTGAGGGTCATGCTCGCCAAAATTGGGCGAAATTCGACAAATTTTGGTTTTTTGTCATTTTTCGGTTTTTGGCTAAAATTCATGGGCATCGCCATTTCAGTTTGGGGCATCCTCAAAGGATTAAAATGGTATCATTAGATGCCATAATTTCAGGAGCATATATTTAGTGATTTTTAGATCAATTGAAGATCATTTTCTGCCCCAAAATGGCGGAAAACACTCGCTTTTTCTACACTCTGCCCCGTTTATTAACAAGGCCTATTTTTTTGTTTTTACACATAGGTATGTTTTTGGAAGACTTCTAGTGGTCATTTTGGAGAAACATAAACATTTTCAGAAAATAGACACTCATAGCTTTCCAATGAGCCATCACGGGCCTCATTTCAACATCGGGAAGGCCTCCAAAAGTTGCCAGCAAGTCACAGGACTTTCTGCTGATATATTTCTTGAGTATTTTTGTAAAAATTGAACCTTTCAAAAGTGACTTTTCCTCATGTGTGTTTAGCTATTTTTGTACATGATTAGTTATGAAAAGTCAATATATTTCCCTTTTTTATAATTTTTGAGATATTTTATTAGATATTTTGTGCCTTTGGATTTGCCAAGCCTCAAGGAAAAAATCAGATATTTTGGATAGGCCAATGACATTGCAAGTTGAACTAAGAGGTTTTCCTCACTTTGGCCTATATATTCCAAAGGCTTTCATTGTAAATAAGGCTGAACTTGATGAATAGAAGCAACACATGGTTATACAAGCTTGGAAGAAACACTTGTCTCATGCTTTTGGATAGTTTCTTGGATGTTTTTGGATGATGAAAGAGGACTGTTGTTGGATTCCATGACTTGGCAGAATGGTATAGTGTCTCCCTCTATGTTTTGTTTCTTAGTTTTCATTAATAATTCCATGTTCTTGCTTGCTATAAGACAATAGAGAATAAATTTGGGACATGCCCTTGGAGGCACCTCAAATTTCCTATTTCTTTATAGCTTTTATGTTTTCTTCATTCTTAGTCATATTAAAGAATCCTTGATTGCTCTTTGATAACTGAAGAATATTGTTTGCTTGTTTCATTTATGGTTTTATGCATGCTAAGTATGATTCACGGTATGCCCTGCTTACTCATGGCTAGCCATAGCTCCACCTATGAAACCTCTCTTTGATTGATTAGATTGTCATTTGTTGAACCAAGGAGTTCTTGTACTGATCTTGCCCTTTGCCTAAAACTATGCAATCTTGTTTTCAAAGTGCCCAATAGCTTGAAATATTGTGTTTAGGCGTTCCTTCATAGTTATTTGAGTTGTTTGTTTGTCTTAAATGTATTTCCCCAAAGTCTGATAGCCATGTCCTAAAGTTAGAGAGTCATATATCTCTATGCATGGCTTGAATGTTTTTTTCTATGCATTGATAAGTTTATAGTTACATTTCTCATGATTAATGGTTAGCCCTACCATGTTTATGTCAGCTACTAAAATATTTATGTTTGAAATAATTTGTTATTTACAAATTTAAGGTCCATCTCACTCCATTTTACCCAAAGATCCATTCTACCTCGAATCAAATTGGCCCTTCAACAAACTTGTATCACCATATAAAATATTTCTTGACCTTTTCGAACCCATAGCCCAGTTGATCCGACATATTTTTACCTATCTTAATCTTTGATCAGTTCATCCCTCACAACCTAAAAACCAAAAATAAAAACCTACTTCATAACTAGCCTAATATCGAGAACACAATAAGTGAACATAGAGATATCCCTTACACAAATAGAGAGAGCCCTCTCTGAGTCCAAGAAGGCTAGGTCCTTGGGATTCAAAGACTGGTTTGATGTTACACTGTCATTTGGCTTGCCAATCAGCCAAATCATGGGACCCTAACAGCTACTACCTCAGTTTCTACAAGCTAAAACTTGCAAGGAAGATCTAACTCCCATAAATTTTCTACAAGCTACAACCTACAAGAGGCTCCTACCTCACCCAGCTCCAACTGGAAATTTATCAAGCTACAACTTGAAAGGAGACTACAATCCCCTCACTCAAAATGAAAATAAAATGATGATTTACTTGGATATCAGCTCTGTTTTCTTCCACCTTCACTTCTACCCTCTCTGCCTTTAAATATGCTTCATATCATATATAGATGTGCATAGCATCTCTATGAGCTCTCTCACATCCTCCATCTCTCTCCCATCCTACAGCACTTACATTTTTCATCTCTCTCCCATTCTACAACTCTCTTACATTCTTCATCTCTCTTCCATTATGCAGCTCTATAACCTTTCTTTGCACACTGATATTACATGTTTTATATAGATAACTACATGACTGCTTGCATTCTACAAGGAATTCGAAGTGAACAGGCCTGACCCTGTGCCTTCGACTCATTCGATTCCTTACACTTCAGATCAGGTTATTACATCAGAAATAATCATTACAACACTCATTGGTGTTTTTCCTATCCTACAAAGACTTGCCTTTGCATCACAAACAATAAAAATAATTAATACATTTACAGTTACAACAATATTTCACTCAGCCCTTTCAGCTCTTTGCTTGTTGTGTATTTTTATTTTATGTTGTTGTTATATTCTAACAGTTCTACATAAATGCCTTTTTTCCCGACTTGACTCAGCTGGTGCATTTCCAATAGTGTCACCCTAATTGTCTTTTTCGCGACCTGCCTATTCGCGTGCCTGCAGATTTTAGCCTTCTCCTTGTCTCAACACCTGACTCTGCCCATGGTACCTAGCTCATCATAGCTACAACAATCAACCTCTGCACGTACTGTCGGGTATCTTTACCCAAGTCCATTTTCCGCATTTAGACTTTTGTTATTCTACTAGCCGCAATAACCTTTATTCTATAGTCAGGTCACTTGCCCGAGTCTTTCCTCTTGCATTCAACCTTTTCTTTTTAATAGGTGCAATATCATAGATCATTGTTCTGCATGGGGTCGGATCTTTTCTCCACCCGAACCTTTCCTTACATTCAGGCCTTTATTTTACTTACCTGAGTCAAATCCGCATTCAAATTTTCTTCATAAAATTGGTGCAAAATACACGAACCCTAGACCTTAAATATTTTGCGATTAACTTTTGAAATTTTTTGCGTCGAGTCACTTTATCGCATTTCGGCCATCATTGGTGGTTCTTCTTTATATTCTCCTTTCTCACTTCCGATATTATTTCCTAACAAAAGGCTTTCCTTCTGGATTTGAAAACCTTTGGACTTCAGCTTTGAAAATCCATCACGTCCGGTCCTCGTATCGCATTTCACATTTCGATGATTCAACCTTTTTCTTATGATCTTAACCCTTCCGATCTTGCAATTTGTGATATGTGAATGGGTCTCATGCCAAAATTTAAAATATTTAGTATTAGACTCTGAGAGGTATCACGTCTAGGCTCTTATTGCATTTTGGAATCTTCCTTTGTTATTTGTTTATTCATTGCTTGGCCATAATCCTGATGTGATTTATTAAGGTAATTCTTATACCGTTGGAATTTAAAGTCTTTAGTATTAAACTCTGAGAGGTATCACGTCTCAGCCCATCTCGCATTTCTCATATTGATGTTTCAACGTGGTACATAATCACTATCCCTTATGAGCTTTGCGACTTGCGATATGCGATAAAGGGTTCGGGTCCCACTGGGGTGCCATGTCATTGCCACGTCATCATGCCACATCACCTTGCCACGTCATCAAAATTTTGTTTCGATCTATGGGGTCGAGGCCACGTCACCTACCATGTCATCTTGCCATGTCATTGACTACGACACCGCCATGTCATCTAGCCACATCACCATATCGCACTTCGCAGTTTCTGTGATTTCTATAGTTCTGCGATTTTTGCGATCATCCTTCCGCTTGCGATTGCGATATGCGATTAAGCCACCGAACATTATTCTACACACATTTATTATGGAAATTACCTGACTCAACCCGCTGAACTGCACGTTCACTATTCTGAACGTGAAAATACACGACTCGACTCGGCTTGCACTCTTTTGAACGCATTTCAACCCAAATTGCTCCTTTTTCTTCTCTGATCATTCTGATGCTGCTCCTTGCCTCTTTTTTCCTCGTTTCTACTCCTTTGCCTCTTTGCCGCACATTTATGCACACTGCTTCTCATTTCTGCATAATATTTCTCCTTTTCTCTTTTCTACATAATGTTTCTCCTTTGCATTTTTTCTGCTCCTTTACCTCTTTTTCCTTCTTTTCCTTATTTCTCCTTTATACTCCAGCTGATCCTAATCTACTCCTTTTTCCTTAATGATAATTCTGGTGCTGCTCCTTTTTTATCCTTTGCCATCAATGACAATATTTCCAATAGTCCCCCCCTTTTGCATTGATGGCAACACTTCCTCCAACACTTCCTCCCCCTTTCATTCTGAGAAGTGTCTATCTTCCTCTACTTGCTTTTCCTCCCCCTTTGACATTAATGGCAAGGGGTTATAAAATTTTTTCAGTGTAAATTCCATCATTGCATTGCTCCTCTTTGAGTTCAATATAAGCATCCCTCATTCATTTCTTTTGTTATTAAATGAATATGCACACTCCATGTATTCATTACACACTTGATTAATCCTTTTGTATTTGAATGAATACACCTAATCCACCATTGTATTACTGCTTCCTGATTTTTTTGTATAAACTGTGATAGTTGCTTTATGTTACACATGCATTACTTTATATGTACTTCAAAATTACAAGAGCATTGTGAATGCATTGCAGAATTCATATGATATATGAGCATTGTTGGGGTAACACTTTGAAAATAATTGAGATTTCATGAATATACACAACAAATTGATGCTATCACAACTCATGAAAATGTTGGAAGGAATGTCACTATAGAATATTATGTTCTTTTGTCATTTGCTTCTTGATGAAACTCTGTGCACTGGTGAAATATCAACAATTCCTTTATGATGAAGTAAGCTTTAGATGAATCAATAATAGACTCTTGAACTTCAATAGTAAGATTAACACAACTCTCCCCTCATACTACAACTTTATGAATTACCTTAAGAAAGAGGCCTTGAAGATATATCAATACTGACTTAAGGAATAATACAATTCTATCTAAGAATAAATTTTTCTTCAATTTTTAATATAATACTTCAAATGCAAACAATATAATTATCCCTTTGCACTTTTAATGACATTTCCATGCTTTGATAACAAAACTTGACATTCATCTTGATGTATTGCTGCCATACCAACAATGTATGCTATAATACTCTAATACTGGGGACCTGTACCATAAAGCTTCTCCAAAAATAACACTTGGTATTCTACTAATAGGAAGACTGCTCCAAATACCAATTGATGAATATTTGTAATGATATACTGATAATAACATTTTCCTTATTCATCCTTCTTAAAAGAATTTTGTTACATTATTAACACTTGCCAAGAGACACACAATGTAATCATCCTCTGTAGATCTTTACCAGCTCCATAGCTCAAGCTCTTCTTGAAAAATTTTATGGGTACTCTCCCCTTGAGAAGTTTCTTCTTGTCTAACCCTAGCTGGATGTCTATTCCTAATATTGTAGCCTTTGCTGGTGAATTTTCTCATTTTTTTTTTATCATATTAGAGAGTATCATCTACAAACACTATCCCCAGTTTGTCTCTTAGATATTTGAATGGTTCTCTAGCAAGAGGTTTTTTAAATATGTCTATTGTATGTTCTTTTGTTGGGACATATTCCATCTTTACTATTTTCTCAGCTACTTTTTCTCTGAGGAAGTGGTACTTTATTAAGATGTGCTTGGTTTTCGAATGAAGCACATGATTTTTTGATATGCTTATTGCACTTGTATTGTCACACTTGAGAGAAATAGGTTAGTGTTGCTTACCTTAATTTCTTGAAGAGTTTGTTTCATCCACATCACTTGTGTGCAACAAGCTGCTGCTACTATGTATTCCGCTTTTGCTGTAGATAGAGAGACATATGTTTGCTTCTTGCTTAACCATGCCACCAGACTTTCTCCCAAATAGAATGTACCTCCACTTGTACTTTTCCTTTCATCCACACATATGGCCCAATCTACATCTGTATATGATGTCAATGTGAAATCTTTTCCTTTCGGATACCATAGGTCATAATGTGTAGTTCCTTGCAGGGATATAAATATCATCTTGATTTCTAGCAAGTGATTTTGTTTTGGCGCTTCTTGATATCTTGCCACAAGTCCTACTACCAACACAATGTTTGGTCTAGAGGCTGTTAGGTATAACAGACTTCCTATCATAGATATATAAAGTATTTTATCTATATCTGTAGATCCATCATCAAAAAATAACTTGCATCTAGTGATCATGGGTGTTGACACAGGTTTGTATTCTTTCGTTCGGAATCTTTTTAACATGTCGTTTAAGTATTTTTCTTGTGAAATGAATATGCCTTTGTTATTCTGTAGAATTTGAAGTCCTAGGTATAAGGTAAGCTCTCCAATCATAGACATCTCAAATTCTGACTTCATCTCTTTTGCAAATCCTTTTACTAACTCCTCCTTGTTGCTGCCAAACATGATGTCATCTACATATACCACTACAATAAAAAGTTCATTTTCATCAGCCTTTATATACAGATTTTTGTCTACTCCTCCCTTCTTGAATCCTTGTTTTCTAAAGTACTTGTCCAACCTAGAATACCATGCATGTGGTGCTTGTTTGAGACCATATAGGGCTTTATTTAATATGCAAACATATTTTTGCTTATCTGCTAAGGAAAAACCTTTAGGTTGTTCCATGTAGACTTCTTTCTCTAGATCTCCATTTAAGAAGGAAGACTTCACATCCATTTTATACCTTGAAATCATGATAGCATGCAAAATCTATAAACATTCTAATTTCTTCCATTTTTTCTATAGGGTAAAATTTTTATCGTAGTCAAGTCATTATTTGAGAGTCTCCTTTACATACAAGTCTAGCTTTATTTTTTATTACATTACCTTGTTCATTCTTCTTATTCTAGAATATCCACTTTGTGCCAATGCCATTTTTCCCAACAAGTCTTGGTATTAACTCCCAGGTCTTGTTCTTCTCAATCTGGTCTAATTCTTCGTTCATAGCATTTATCCAATTTTTGTCTTTGTCGGCTTCATTGAAATTCTTCTGTTCTATCTGTGATATCATGACTAGATACACTTCCTCGTTATGTTTAGCTAGTTGTCTTATTTGGACTCCTGCACTCTTGTCTCCAATGATTTGATCTTCTGGATGGTTCTTTAGAGTGTGTCTCGAGGGTCCTTTTGAGTTTATTTTTGTATCTTATGTTGTCTCGTTCTGTTCTTTATTTTCTTGATTCTCATCATGATGATGATCTGGAGGATTGACACAGTTTTTAATCTTGGTTCTATCTATTAGTTCTTCATCGAATCTCACATCAATGCTTTCCACAATTTTATCCAATCTTTTATTGTAGCACCTGTAACCCTTACTCTTTGATGCATATCCCAAAAACATTCCTTCATCATCTCTTGCATCACAATTCCCCAATTTTTCATCATTATTCTTTATGAAACATTTGCTACAAAAGACTCTAAAGTGCTTAACTAATGCCAATTTCCCATGCCACAGTTCATATGGAGTCTTGTCACATTTTTCTGAGATGAGCTTTGTTGATAATATGAACAACTGTGTGTACTTATTCTACCCAGTAGGTTTGGGGAATGTTTATTTCTTGCATTATGGCTCTGGCAATATATTGTACATACCTGTTTTGCCTCTCTACCTCTCCATTCTTTTGAGGTTTATCTGCAACATTAAACTGTTGCTTAATCCCACATTCATTGCACAGGTCTGCAAACTCATCACCTGTGAATTCACCTCCTCTGTCCGATCTGACACATTTTAGTTTACATCTAGTTTCATTTTCTGCCAGTGCCTTGCATATCTTAAATTTCTCAAACGCGTCAAATTTGTATCTAAGAAATTCCACCCATGTTAATATAGATTTTTTTTTTATTATCAACATGAAATATGATTCTCCACCTGGTGCATTTGTTCTCAAAGGTCCACGCAAGTACATGTGTACTAGATGGAGAGGTTTACTAGTAGACAATTGATCTTTGGATTTGAATGATGTGCGAGTTTTTTTTCCCAATTGGCAGGACTTACATATGCATTAGGGGAATTTTGAGGTCTAAAATGGGCATACTAAGAAAAATGTACAACCGAAATAAAATTTATAAGAACCAATAGGATTCAAGATGATGATGTCAACCATGGGGGATGATTCACGATTTTTGGAGTAAAAAAGTAAAAATATTAAAAAATATTAAAATAATAAAACTACTTTTTCAACTCACAGTTTCGACTTATCTCTCTAAGGTTTTACTCAAATTTTGTGTGGAATTACTCGCTGCATGCAAAATTTAATTCCTCATCCAAGGAGTACCCATGTTGCACACTTTCGATGGACCCTTCTACGCGAAAAATGAGAAATACATTCATGTATTTATCATTTTGCATGTAGAAGGGTCCATTGAAGGTATGCAACATGGGTACTCCTTGGATGAGGAACCAAATTATGCATCCAACGAGGTTTTCCACTCGAAATTTGAGTAAACCCATAGGGAGATAAGTTGAAAAAATAGTTTTTTTCTTTTTTCCCTCTAAAATTTGATGATGTAATATAATATTATTTTATTATTTCCACTATTATTTTATAATTTTCATAGGAGGCCCATTTTAGACCTCAAAAATCCCCTAATGGGTATTTGGTGGCTTCTTTATTGCAGGAAAATCTCTAAAAAATTTCTTTTTGCTCAGTTTAATGATGTGGTCAAAATTGAGATGTCCCAATCTTCTATGCCATAGCCAAGATTCATCAAGTTTGTTGATGTAGCACCCTTCACTCTCATTTTTCATGATATATACATTAATCTCTATTCGAACCCCCTTAACCGATTTTTTTTCTATAGTGATTGACTTAACTTCATAATACTGAGCTCTGAAGAGGACCACACAACCTTTGTCATGCATTTGACTTACACTTAGTAGATTGTGTTTTAGACCATCTACAAATAATACAACTAGAGCCTTTCCTCTTCCATTATTCAGACTAATTGTTCCTTTTCCTTTAATTCTCCTTGCTTTATCATTACTGAATGTGACATTACCAAATTTATTTTCATCCAAGGTTACAAAATTTCTTATGTCTCCGGTCATATGTCTAGAGCAGCCATTGTCCACATACCATTAACTGTTTTGATCTTGAGCATATAGAACTAGATCATACTCATTAATATTATTTCTCCATTGCATGCATCCATTTGTTCTATAGTTATTCTGAGATGAAGGTTTATTGTCCCTAAGATGACATTCGTATGACTTGTGTCCAATATTGTGACAATAAAAACATCTGATAGAGTTATGGAGAAGAGTATATGCATGTGTGAATCCATTATTATCTTTAATTATTTTTGAATTCCAAAAATCAAATATGTTTACACAATCTCTACAGTTCATGGATTTATGTCCAAATTTATTACAGCAGTAGCAGTATCTGTAGAAGAAATATATGTATCTGGTAGAGGGTGATGTTTGGGGATATAACCATCTAGATATTTGAAAATTCTATCTTCTGAAGAAATAGGATCTATGCTTGTTTGTTGCTTAGTTGTTTACTCATTTTTTCTTCGGGTTTTTCTCAGTAGTGTTTCTTTGTAGTTGTTCATCTGATGTTGAAGTGTTGCGCAGATTTTTGTTCTCAGCTTGATGAGAATTATCATTGCCTCCTATGACAAATTTTTAAAAAGTGATAGATTTCTTATCCTCTTCCTTTGACTTTCTAGATTCTCTTTCATATCATATCCCAACCTTTACAAGATGAGATATTTGTGAATTTAATATCCTGTCCAATTGTTCAGCACTTTTTAACTACTGAATGTTCATTATTAAATCAATTTGAGCCTTTTCCAATTTCTTCCTCAGACTCACCACCTCTTCTTCCAATATTGCACATTCCTGAATTTTTTATCTTATTTTATGCAACATAATTTCTTCTACTTTCCTTGATTCTTCTAGTTTAATTTTCAACTTAATAAAATATTCAGATTTTGGTTCTTCCTTTACATATTTCAGAATGATTTCCTTATGTTTTCTAGTCTTGAGCTTGAGTCTATCTATTTCCTTTAGGGAACTCACCAACTTCCCCTCAATATATACCTCACCTTCTTCTTCAAATTACATGAAATATTCCTTCAGCTCTTCCTTGCCCATCAAAATGAATTCTTCCTTATTCATTGGGGGATTCCTCTGAGCTCTCAGATGCACTGCTATCTTGTTGAGCGTATAATGTTCTTATATTAAATATGCTCCCTTTCTGCCTATTTATGAAATTTATTTTCTCTTTCCCTTTTGACTGATTCTCTATTTTCTTATGAGGAAATTTTGAAGCATAGTTCCCCACTCTTCCACAATTAAAGCACTTAAATGGAAGTTTACTTTTGTACTTACCCGCACCTCTATCCAATCTTTTGACAAATTTGGCTTCTTCTTCATCAGAGCATGAGCATGTACCTTCCTTCTCTTCTATGCACTTTTCTGCTTTAACGGTAGCCTCCCTCATGTTTGACTTCCCTTTAGGAAGTCTCATCTCATATGCTATTAGGTTTCCAAGTAATTGGTTCCTAGTCAAGGTTTCTCAGTTTGTTGTTTCTTCTATGGTAGAAACCTTAGGATTAAACCCGGGTGGTAGTGATCTCAATAATGTTTTTACTACAACACTTTCTATAATTTCTTCTCCTAGGCCTATCATGATATTCACAACTTTTGCAACTCTTACGAATAATGCAGCTATATCTTCATCTTCATTCATTTTTAAGTTTTCAAACTGATTTCTATGTGCTTGAAGTTTGGCCATCTTCACCTTTGTATCTACCTCATGAATATTTTCTAATGTATCCCAGATTTCTTTGGTAGTCTTACTGTGATTACTTTGATAAATTATGACTCACTTAGACCACTCAATATTGCATTCATTGCTTTTGCATTAGCTATGAAATTTTGTTTAGCTTCTTCCTCAGTGTCTGTATCCTTTGGTGCATATTTTTCTTCCATAGTAACCTAGACTCCTACTCCAAGAGATATAAAGTATGTCCTCATTCTTATTTTCCAGAAAGCATAGTTTGTGTCAGTAAACAAAGGGGCTTTATTTGTAGAGCTTCCTTCTAGGGTAGCCATTTTGGGGACTAAGGACCTCCTTCCAGTGGTTAAACTAATACAGAAGGAACTGGATCTGATACTAATTGATGGACCCTTTACTAAATTGAGAGGGTAGGGGTGAAACAGTTTATTCCATTCATGGACATTAAAATTCTTTTCATTGAACTCATTAACAATTCATTTCATAAGTAGCTTAATATAGAATGATCAACAGACTGAATATGTGAACAACAAATAATAAGCAGATTAACACATCAAATCAACACATAATAATCATGCACATGGACATCATATATAAGTGGAAACCCATAAGGGAGAAAACCACATCTTATTATTGTTGTGATGC
Organism: Pinus albicaulis; assembly: GCA_034641835.2. Taxonomy (NCBI): domain Eukaryota; kingdom Viridiplantae; phylum Streptophyta; class Pinopsida; order Pinales; family Pinaceae; genus Pinus; species Pinus albicaulis. The sequence goes on along the minus strand of CM076579.1, from coordinate 817,638,523 downwards.
AAAGGCAAGCTCCTACTCCCTCTCACAACTGATTTTTTGCAGGCATCTACCTACATGATGCTACTACTTCAGTTTCTACAAGCTACAACTTGCAAGGAAGCTCCAACTCCCATAAATGTTTTGCAGGCTACAACCTACATGAGGCTCCTACCTCACCCAGCTCCAAATGGAAATTTATCAAGCTACAACTTGAAAGGATACTACAATCCCCTTTCTCAACATGAAAATAAAATGTTGATTTACCTGGATATCAACTCTGTTTTCTTCCACCTTCACTTCTACCCTCTTTGCCTTAAAATCTACTTCCTATCAACTCCAGATTTGCATAGCATCTCTATCAAATCTCTCACATTCTCCATCTCTCTCCCATTCTGCAACTCTATTACATTCTTCAGCTCTCTTCCATTCTGTAGCTCTCTTACATTCTTCAGCTCTCTTCCATTTTGTAGATCTCTAACCTTTCTTTGCACATTGATATTACATGTTTTATACAGATAACTACATGACTGCTTGCATTCTACAGGGAATTCGAAGTGAACAGGCCGGACCCTATGCCTTCCAACCATTCGATTCCTTACACTTCAGTTCAGGTTATTAAATCATAAATAATCATTACAACACATTGGAGTTTTGCCTATCCTATGGAGACTTGCCTTTGCATCACAAACAATAAAAATAATTAATACATTTACAGTTACAACAATATTTTACTCATCCCTTTCATCTCTTTTCTTGATGTGTATTTTTATTTTGTACTGTTGTTATATTCTAACAGTTCTGCATAAACACATTTTTTCCTAACTCGACCTAGTTGGCACGTTTCCAACAGTGTCACCCTAATTGTCTTTTACCCGATTGCCTATTCTCGTGCTTGCAACTTTCAGCCTTCTCCTTGTCTCAACACCTGACTCTGCCCATGGTGCCTAGCTCCTCATAGCCGCAATGCTCAACCTCTACACGTACTGTCGGGTCTCTTTACCTCAGTCCATCTTCCATGTTCAAACATTTTTTATTATACTAGCCACAATAACCTTTATTCTATATTCGGGTCACTTGCCTGAGTCTCTCCTCTTGTGTTCAACCTTTTATTTTTAACAGACACAATATCATAGATCACTGTTCTACAGGGGGTTGAGTATTTTCTCCACCTGAGCCTTTCATTGCATTCAGGCCTTTATTTTACTTACCCGAGTCAACTCCACATTCAACTTTTCTTCATAAAATTGGTGCAAAATACACAAACCCTGGACCTTAAATATTTTGCAATTAACTTTTGAAAAACTTTGTGTCCGGTCACTTTATCGCATTTCGGCGATCATTGGTGGTTCTTCGTTATATTCAAATTTCTCACTTTCGAAACAAAAAGGCCTTCCTTTCAGATTTGAAAACCTTTGGACTTTAGCTTTGAAACTCCATCGCATCTGGTCCTCGTATCACATTTTTCATTTCGGCGATTCAACCTTGTTCTTATGATCTTCACCCTTCTGATCTTTCGATTTTTGATATGTGAATGGGTCTCACGTCAGAATTTAAAATCTTTATTATTAAACTCTGACAGGTATCAGATCCAGGCTCTTATCACATTTCAACAACTTCCTTTTCTATTTGTTTATTCATTGCTCAGTCATCCTCCCGATGCGATTTCTTAAGGAAATTATTATACCATCAGACTTTAAAATATTTAGTATTGAACTCTAAGAGGTATCACATCCAATCCCATCTCGTATTTCACATATCGGCATTTCAACGTGGTACATAAGCATTATCTCTTCTGAGCTTTGCAACTTGCGATATGCGATAAAGGGTTCGGATCCCACCGGGGGTGCCATGTCACTATCACGTCACCTTGCCATGTTAGCAAACATTTGTTGCGATCTGTGGGTTCGGGGCCACGTCACCTACCACATCAAATTTCCACGTCATCTAGACACTTCACCATATCGCACTTCACAGTTTCTGTGATTTCTGTGTTTCTACGGTTTTTGCGATCATCCTTCCACTTGCAATTGTGATATGTGATTAAGCCATCGAACATTGTTTTGCACACATTTCTTCTAGAAATTACCTAACCCGACCCGCTGAACTACACGCACATTGTTTTGAACGTGAAAATAATGACTCGACCCGGCTTGCACTATTCTGAACGCATTTCAGCCTGAATTGCTCCTTTATCTTCTTTGATCATTCTGATGTTGCTCCTTGCCTCTTTGCTGCTCCTTTCTACTCCTTTGCCTTAAATAATGATTCTAATGATGCTCCTTTGCCTTGCACCTTTTCCTCTTTGCTACACATTGATGCACATTGCTACTTCTTTCTACATAATGTTGCTCTTTTGCTCTTTTCTGCATAATGTTGCTCCTTTTCCTCTTTTCTGCTCCTCCACTGTACTTTTGCCTTATTTTCCTTATTTCTCCTTTATACTCCAGTTGATCCTAATTTTCTCCTTTGTCCTTAATGATAATTCTGGTGCTGCTCCTTTTTTCTCCTTTTCGATCAATGACAATATTTCCAACATAGCCATGAGCTAGGGCCAAATCGCTATAGGAGGTGTGTGGAGTTTATATTATGAAATGAAATTTTAACATCCACGAGACTAAAATTAGTCTATGGGACAATGAGTTCCCTATTTTTTGCATTTTTCATTTAAATCATTTTCTTATTCAAATTGATGATGAGATGGTCCAACCTTCCAACAATCTCATTGCTGAAAAGAAAATACCAAGAAACCGATGCTAACATATTCCCATAGCTTTCTCTGATGTCTTTGAATGCATCACATCCCAAAATGAAATGTTTTTCCTATTCCACTGCCCCAAACATGAAAAATGTACACACTCGTTCTTCCTAAGCTTCTTTAGGCCTTTTCCACCATCCTGTTTCACATCGAAGATGATGCGAGTTGGTTCTTAATTGAGCAATAAGAACCTCTACCCTCCACGGAATGTTAGCTCCAATGTACTCGTTTTTTTGTTATCATACATAGGGTTGAATTCTTCAATGTAGTACTTCTTTCTACCCAACTCTTTTTCCCATACTTGTTTATGAAACTTCTCCATAACAAAATTCTTTAGCTCCTTTCTATTTGTGGGACAAGCATTGAGGTAGATATTCCAGTTTTTCATCCATGTGTAGTTTTGTCCCATCCATGTTTTTTTTCTTTCACTCATGCCTTCCTTGAAGATAAAATTAGGTCATATACCTACTCCCATTTGCTCAATTATTTTTAGATATCTTATGATCCACACCATAGAAATTGTTTCGATGGGAGTTTCTCCTATTTCACTCAACATTGTCTCACAAGGTACCAAACTTTTTATTTTCAATTTGCTCATGATCAAGCATTTTTGGATTTTCTCAATTTGCTTCCATTTTGAGACAGGGGTGTTGCTAGCCCATAATTCACACCCATATAGCATCAGTGGACAAACTAGGATTCCAAAAAGCACTTTAATAATTTTCCAATCCCATAACTCTTCCTCTCTACATCTGTTTTGAAGAGCATATAATCCTTTCCACCCTCCTAAGATTCTCTTATTTCTGCAGTCCTCCAAATTAAGTTTTTTTTTGAAATCAATCCCGAGGTATTTGTACTCATTTAATTCTTTAAGAATGTTGCCTTCAAAGAAGAACATATGCTGACTCTGGTTCCTTTTATTAGAGAAAATCATTATCTTGGTCTTGCTAATATTGAATTGCATCCCCACTGCTCTACAAAAATGCTCAAGGGCATATAGGTTCATCTGCAATCCATGGGTCAATTTAGAAATCAATACAATATTAACAACATATCAAAGAAGCTTTATCACAAACTCCCCCAACCGAACATCATCCCCACCTTGAAAATTTAGCCACTCTTTTAGTTTATCAATATATAAAACAAAAAGAGTAGGGGATAGAGGGAAACCTTGCTTAACTCCAATGTCACTTCTAAAGCTTTCTGAAATACCCTTTCTGAAATACCTACTGAGGTAGCTCTATAATGCAAAGGAATTTCAAGTTCTTCCATTCTACACCACAACTTATCTCTAGGAACTATGCCAAATGCCTTTTTGAAGTCAACAAAATAGCATAATACTTCTTCTTTATCTCCCCAAACATTTTCAATAATGTGTCTCAACATGATGTCATGATGCACTGTAGAATGCTTCGGACTAAAACCCGCTTGTCCTTTTGCCCTCTTTTCTTTTACTTCTGTCCACTTACTGATTCTATTTTCTACCATGTTGCTGAAAAGCTACAAAAAAGGGTATTACTAAGATAGTTGTCGAGAGTATAAATGGGAGGATTAAGCTACAGGTTTTTTAATCAGTACAATGGATTTATTATAGAAAATTTGAGTGCACATGAAGTGTTGAAGGGTTGGACAATGATGTGATCTTCCAGTGCATGAAATAAATATTGTTGGATGTGTGAGGAGACAGTTGTATCAGATACTAGTGTTGTTCTGTGTTTAGTGCCTATACATGAGAGCTAGGTTGATGGGGGGAAGAGAAAAATTCCTGGGTGTATTTCTGATTATTGGTGCCTTCATGAGCAAGATCTAAAGTTATTTTAGGAGATGATATTATATTGCGGTTAGTTTTCTACCAAAATTCTCAGGTCGACATTTCTGAAGCATTTGCCAATTCCAATAGTCAAATGTCATGGTCATGAATTGGTTGATATAAATGGCTAGAATACATGAAATCACAAATATGAGCCGCCAAATTTCATTGTCGTCAGCATCCAGAATGACATAACCCAAATTTCGTTGTCTTCGACATCCCATATGGACACGTACTTAAATTTGAGGCAGCGATTCGCAGTGTTATAGGTCAATTTGGGCATCATTCCCAATGACCTGGTTAACTGGGCATCATCTCTAGGACCAATGACTAAGGGTCTATCATTCCCTATCATTTCAAGTTGCTACATGCCCTAAGGCAAGAACAAGACAAATCAAGCATGACTTTCATCAAGAAAAGGTTTCCAGGGTTTGAAGTTTATTATATAGCATATGAGAGCTCACCAAGGTTGCCTCTAAGGGGACTAAGTGTATTTCATATGTAGGTAGCACCATGCAAGGCTGCTCTGCAAATCACTTCCCGACATCTATGGGTTCTTGGTCACATTGGGAGCACAATTCTCATTATTATGGAATCTCCACTTGGCCAGTGCCTTCTAGAAGAGTTAACATGTGTCAAACTTCGAATCCAAGTGTCCATTTGACATCTACATAACTTGGAACATGTCTTTCCTATTATTGGAAAGTAATTCATTTCAAAACTACCTTCATTTCATCTATAAATTGAGCACAGATCTGAGTGTTTGAGAAGGAAGAATTTGAGTAGAGAAATGTTGGAGGATTTTCAATTGAGAGTTAGATTTGTGTAACCGCTGTTGGAGATATTTATACTGTGATGGGGATGAAGATATTTGCTGGAAGGGTCACTTCAAATCATTCATTTGGTTGTAACCTCTCCTTCTATCATCAATAAAGAATACAACTTAATTTTCCCTACATGCATCTGTATTAGCTTTGATTTTCCATATTGCAAGATCTTAGTTGATGTATATTGTTTATGCTTTACTAATTTAGCTAACTAACTTGAATAGACATCTGTATTATTGCTATCTTATGTTGTTTTAGTGTTCTTTTATCACTCAGTAATTTCTCCAGGTTCAAGAGAAATAGTCCGAGGTAACCACAAACCTACTTTGGAAATTTAGGATCTAGCCTTCCTAAATTTCAGAGAGGGCTCTCTTTATGTTTTAACTTTGTTTTAGTTTAATTTTTTAGGCTAGTTATGATAGAACAACTTGGTTTTGGTTTTGAAATGTTTGCCGGAAAATAATATTACTTGAAGACAAATTAAAGAGGGATCTACTGGTCCATTGGGCTATGGAGTCAAAATCTACCAAGCAAAACTAGAAGGCAAGGCCAAGAGGATGATAATGTATTCAGGGCAAGGTAGATAACCCTCAGAGATTTGGATAGATTTTTTTGATGAGATGGCTTGCTTTGTGATAAAGGGAAATGAAGAATCCTTTGATCTAGAAAAAGAGGAAGGAGGCAGGGGTCAAACGGGACTAGGAACAATTAAGAATTCCTAAATCCAGAAATCAGCAGAAAACATTTAAATGATTAATTAGTTAAGACAGGGAGTTCTAACACTAGTCCTGAAGTAATAATCCTATTTAATCATTAAGATTGAACAACATATATGAAATGAATGTAACTCAGAAAGGAAACAATGACAATAAGAAATGTACTTCACTCTTCAACTTATCGCATGAATCCTGAATTATGAAGTCCAATTGGCAATTGTCTAGTTTGCTACTTTGAAATCAACACCTATGAGCCTCCAACGTACCAGCAAAATGTATCTAATGTTCTTATCAATTTTATTCCACACTAAACACTTCATAAACATAAGTATTTATACAAAATGTTTATTAAAAATATCCTAGAGAAATCTAGGAATAACTCTAGGAAATAAAAATATCTTTACACATTAAGAGGGGCAGTTGCTTAACGACTTAGCAAGCTGTCCTCTTATCTAGAAAAAATAGTGATATCTCATCTAACAAAAACTTTTTGTTTGAATAGCTGTCCATGCTTGCTGGCATATTTGGAAAATATCTCTTTGAATATTTCTTGATTGATACTCTTTTCACTTTACACCCTTTAACGCTGTCTTTCTTCCTGATACTCTATCACTATGTTCATCTGTCATTTTACTGCTTGTAAAATAGAGAAATTACAATAGTAAAAATGATTTGGTTGTTTCTTCTCTGATACTCTTTGACCATGTTCTTTATCGCAATACACTTTAAACTGACATATTAACCTTTTAACAACTGTAAAATGAAATTTTCACTGTGGTAGAAAAAATTATTCACTGTCATATCCTTTCACTGTCATACTTGGATTTCCCTTTTACCCTTTTACTATTTTACTTTGATTGTCCTATAACTTTGTTTTGACCTTTCACTCTGACTTTTACCTGATACACTTTATCCATTGATACTCTTTAACTGTTATGCTTTTACTATCCCTGTGAATTCTAATTTCACTTTTATCATTCACTTTGAAAATTTCATCATTCTGATCTCTCTCTGACTTGATTTTATCCTTTCTTGTACACAAACTGTTTGTTGAATGAAGCTTTTTTGAATTGACATCTGAGAATTTGGAGCAAACAATTTTGTCAACTAGTATTGAAACTGTTGGTCCAATTTCATATTCTGATAATAACCTTTACTATAGGTATTTCGACAATTGGGATGGTTTTTTGCAGTTTTTGCTTGAATTTGAGCTTTAATGTTAACTGCTGGAACCGAAACAGATCTTATTTGGTCTTCAAACATGGATATTGCTGTTAAATCTGGATTTTCATGCATGAATTTATACATCTAGGTTTAAAACAAGGCTCTGGGAGCTTAAACTGGCTAAATGGAGCTTCATTAACAGTCGACTGTAACTTTAAAATTAAAAACACAAAGATATTGTTAAAAAAACTTATAACTAAGGTTTTAACCCATAGCTATAAATCTCATAAACGTATCAATGGTGGGTTTTAATACTTTGGTGAGAATTCTTTGAAGTTTGAACGCAGAAAACCAAGGGTGGTTTTCGCATTGATAATGAGCTGTAAGCGGTATTCATCTAATTGAATGCGATGGAATGAAAATATGCCATGTCGCAGAGGTGGTTTTCACGAAAAAAACTTTTTTTCGCGTCCATTCGGGCTGGGGGTCGTCGTTTGTTTTGCGGGCGTGAAGATTATTGTCAGCCGTTGGATTGGATAGTTTAAAGAAAATGGTTAGGATCCTTTTAAAGCTGCAGGGGAAAGGTAAGGTGGGGCTGGGGGTTATGCGATGGCGCATTTTAATTTTATAACAAAACCTTTGTATAATAGACTTTATAACAAAGTTTTGATATATGAAAAGATTATGTTAATGCAGGGTTAGATTTCAAAGGTTTTTTGAAAAGGGTTTATCGGGTAGTATATAAACATAGTTTTATGTATATGGTAAATGGTGCATGAGGTGGGTTTTAGGCTTTAACCAGGGTTTAAATTTATGTATATAACGTGAGGCTATTTACATGGTGGATTATACATACAGGAAGGCTTTAAGTATTGCAAGGATAAAATACCATGGGAAAGTTGATCACGATGATACCTTGGGTTAAAGCATGGAAAGGTAAATATATTTGCAAAGGTATGGGGGTTCTAAAATTTAGCTTAGATTAAACTTTAGAAAAACCTCGGGGAATATATTTTTTGATTTAAACATATATAAAACATGTTTAAAGTTTTTTGTATTTTATTTTTATTATATAGTAACAGACTGATGTAAATGTCTATTTAATATAGGGGTTGGGAATATTTATATGGTTTGTTTTATGCCAAAGGGGTTTTAATGGGGGTTTTTATTAAAATATGTGGATATTTAACTTTGGCAAAAAAGCTTATAATAATGGGTTTTGGGGATAATTAAATAAAAGGAGCTCTAATACTTAGGATAAGGTTTATTTATAAAGATTTAATAAGTAAATTAGAAGTTAATATGACTATGGACAATGTAAAACACCAAAAAACAATTATATAACTAAGTAAAGTGATAATGTAAAAGCAAGGCTTTATTATTTGTAATTTAACCACTTTGACTTAGAATATAACATTTTTGGAGGGTTTTTTGTGTTTTTATGAATGAAGGAGATTAGTTAAAAGCGAATTTGATTATTCATTAAGTAAAAGAGTAGTCTTTACTTATGAAATTGAATAATGATGAGGGCATGAAGGGTAAATGATGAAAATTAGGGATTAATATAGGAATTCAACACTTTCAACTTATTAGTCATTGAGCCTTGAGTCCGGTCCCAACAGAAGTTAGAGAAATGCTCTGAGCCTCTTTGACTGAAAGTTTAGAATGCAGAATAACTATAGGGGAAAGGAAATCAGTAATAGTTTTCCGATGAAATATATATACAATGATTTTCCTACTTCTTTCTACCTACCCAACTTTTAATCTAACATTTTTTTCTCCCATTTTGTAGGTGCATTTGATCTAGAAACCTTGAACATTTTATTATTTTGAAAGCAATAAAAACTATCTAAATCTACCTTATATCATCCGAGGGCTCAGATTAAACTGATGAGCACCTCTTTATTCTCCACCTATCTACTGATTAGTCAGGATTAAACTATCTGACTAATTTTTATTCACTATTCTACAACAATAGAATTGAAACATGACAAGTCAAGATTAAGCAGTTCAACTCATCATGGATTATGGAATTTATTGACACTCTGCCATAATCATCGGTAACAAAGGAAAAAGTAGTGGCATTTTAATTTGCACACTTTCATGTTTTATTTCTTTTTTATTTTGTGGTATATTATTTTTTCTAAGTCCTTTGATCTTTCTTTTAGGACTTTGCCCTCTTTTTTCTTTTCTAATTTTTTAATTTATTTTTTACAAAATATGGGAAAAAAACTTGCAGAAAGCAAGGTATGTACATGTTTTTACAAGACTCTCAAGATTCAATTCAAAATTATGAATCCTATATTTATAGGACCCTAACAGCGGCTTCACATGGGGATGGCATCTCCTTGTGAGATGTCAAGAACACCGTCGACTAGTAGCCTGATCCTTTGAGCCAATCCCAAACATGCATTTTATTTGTTATAAAATCTCTGTAATTGAAACTCTTGAATTTAATTTAGTCCTTTTTCTACAAACTAAAATCTGATCTGAAACTAAAAGAACATACTAAAATTGTCAAACCAAATTGATAGATCTTAAATTTCTTTAGGACCTTTTCCTTGGCTTTAAATCTTAATGAATTATTTCAAAACTAGCTGAAAAATGAATACTGAAAAAAAAAATGCTCAGAGCTTTGAGCTTATTTTCATTCATCTACCTCCTCTAATCTATTGTTAATTTTGTTGAATCAGGTAATACAAAAATTCCAATGAAGCCAGTCAAGTAGCTGTAGAAATGAATGGATAATTTCATTGCTTGAGATAAAACTTCGAAGTATAACTTGATCATGTGTCTTCATAATCAATGATATGATGTGAAATGGAAATTTTTGATAGATTTGATCCTCATAGATAAAACATGTTTTCAGATTTGAGCTAAAAATATTCTCCATATAATTTGCTATAGGATCATTAAAAGCATAATGTATGATTTGTGCTTCTAGGCCTTCAATGACTAGTTGTTCAGTTGTATTTTGAATATTAAACCCTGAAAATATTTCTTCAGTCTTGTGTTTGAAAGAATAATCATCCTCAATCTGCAAGTCCAAAGATAGTACAATTTCTTCTTGCTTTGGAAAAGGAAGATTTTCCAAGAATTATTTAGGATCTTGGAAATTATATGACTGAATTTGAGAATGAAAAATTTTAATTTCATTTTCATAATTTTCAGAAATTATCTCAAGAACACGTTTTTTAAGTTGAGGAGAATATTTTCTTAATTTCAAAATAAGAAAGACAACTCTTAGAAAATCCTCATCAAGCTGAAATTCTAATATCTCATCCCTCAAAATAGCTAGTGATTATTCTGTGAAATTAGTTTGAATTTGGAGAAAATAATTATCATCATACTAATCATACTTAGGCAAATCTTTAGAAGAAGGAATGTCATCAATCATTATTACACAGTAATTTGTCATCGTCCCTGCAATCCCTCAGCTCGCACATTGGAGGGCCTATTCCGTGACCTATGAGCAGTGACATGACCTGAAACCACTTTCATGGAATCCCCCTTGACAAGGTCAATCTTTCCTCTGAAGATAGTTTCCTATAAAAATCCATAAAAATAGACCTTTTGGCCTTGGCGCAACCAGCCAGTTCAACCCTCGCGCCAATGGGGGAAATCCACCAAAGAGGGCGCGCCAACTGGTGCTCTATCCTAGTGTATTACTCGGGCCAAGCTTAGTAAGGATTGTTTTTAAAAATAAATGGTGGAAGTTTGATTCCAACCAACTCCTGAACGAGTATATAAAATGAGTTGGGAGGTTTGGCTCTAGATCTCCATGTAGGGGAAGTGGTTTTCCACCTATCATGGAAGCTTCCTTGAGGATAGGGCCAATCCCACCATTGTAGGGATCCCAACTCCCCTTCCACCATCTATATAAGCTTGCCATTTTCCCTTTGCAAGCTAGCTTGAATAGAGTTGAATAAGTAGTAAGGATACTATCGTCAGACAACCGAAGTGAGAGATTTGTCCCATTCCCGACGAGCTTCATCGAGACGTGCTCCACTGTCAACCTGCCGAAGTAAGATCCAACATTAGAGCTCAGGTTGTATCTTTATTTCATTGTGATTAATAATAAAAGACTTCGATTATGGTTCCATTCACATGTTCATGTCTTATGTTATGAATTATATCTTCTCAGACTGATATATGGTTGCATGTATTAGGTTTTACGTTTGTATGTTATTGTTTCTTCGTGCACGTGTAGGTGTTCGAACGTGCTAAGCGAGAGAATTGTGATCTGCCAAAGCGAAGGACGAAGGCGCCATCTTCTCTGCAAGCAACAACAGTGTGGGAATTAAGGTAAGCCTCTTGTTGCATCTTGGTATTTTGTAACTAGGAACCTGCGTCTTAGCATGACTTGGTTGTTGCTAGACCCAATCTGGGCTAGTAGGGATCGCCTCTATCTGCAGAGGGGATTTACCTCTCCAAAAATCATAAACATTAGATCAACAGGTTTCTCTTCCAGCAATCCTAATAAATCTTGATTATATTGGTTGCATTCTATTTGAAAGTCATTATTTTGCTCAATAGGAGTGCTATCAAGCAATGGGCCTTTTTGGGAAGGTAGAATAACATGAGCATCAACCTATTATTTTGTCTCTTCATGGATAAAAACTTTAGTACATTCATCAACAATAGAATAAGTAGAAATAATTTCTTCATTATGTAAATATTTTGAGGATGGTTGCATGTTTAGAAGAAAATTTATTTCTTCTTCGGTGAGGCGGGCTGGGAATCTTTGAATTATTAGATTTGAATAATAATTTTTTTTTCTCTTATCTAAAAATTTATCATGAGGTTGAATATTTTCTTTAACTTCATTCAAAACATTAAATGAAACATCACTTTTTATCACAGAGGGGCTTTCTGGATCTTGATTCAACTCCTGATATATTTCATCTTTGTTTAACTCCTCTTGATTATTATCACATTTAACTTGAGAATGAAAGTTCTGGACTTCTTCTAATAAATCTTCAGGATGCCAATTTCCAAAATCTTCATCAATATTTTTAAGGTAATGTATGAGATCTTCAGCTTGATCACAACAATTTTCAGCTAATGATAAAGATGGAAATTCTTCTTTGTAATGCTCATAAAATACCTTATGAAAATATTTTAGAGAAAATAAACTAGATGGTTTGAGAGATTCGTACCATTCCCTTGCTTTTCCTTCTAAGTTTGCCATGAATATTTTCATGAGGCAATCCTCATTCCAATCACCCTTCAATCTCAATGAGTGTATATAAAATTTAATGAGATGTAACAAAGGATCATCAATATTCTCATCTTGAAACATGGGCAGATTTTTACTCCAATTTACCTTTGGTAGTTTGAGTGGAAATCCAGGTATGTGATTTCTTCTCATGGGAGCATATCTTCGTTTTATTCTTGGATCATCTTGAAAATTAGACATAACGAAAGGCCACTATATCTGTAAAACCAAGTTCGATCCTTATATAAAATACAATATATATTGAAAAAAATTCTTAACGAGAAAGAACATAATGTATTGGATTAAGATCCAAGTTGAAAGCCTGATCTTTTCATATTGTTCTTCCAGGTTCATTCCAAAATTGGAGTCTTGATTCTGAAATTGATGTGGAGTCGCCAGGTGGATGATTTTAACCATTGTGTGTTTGATCACTGTCCACCATCATAGATCAGATTTGAACTTGTAAAATATTTCTGAAGAAAAAGGTTAGTTGTCCTCAGTGGAGTTGACATTATGTTATCACTCAGTAATTTCTCCAGGTTCAAGAGAAATAGCCCAAGGTAACCAAAAACCCACTTTGGAAATATAGGATCTAGCCTTCCTAAATTTCAGAGAGGACTCTCTCTTTATGATTTAACTTTGTTTTTGTTTAATGTTTTAGGCTAGTTATGATAGAACAATTTGGTTTTGGTTTTGAAATTTTTGGTGGAAAATAAGATTAATTGAAGACAAATTAAAGAGGGATCTACTAGTCCATTGGGCTATGGAGTCAAAATCTAGCAAGCAAAACTAGAAGGCAAGGCCAAGAGGATGCTAATGTATTCAGGGCAAGGTAGATAACCCTCAAAGATTTGGATAGATTTTTTTGATGAGATTTCTTGCTTCGGGATAAAGGGAAATGAAGAATCCTTTGATCCAGAAAAAGAGGAAGGAGGCAGGGGTCAAACGAGACTAGGAGAAATTAAGAATTCCTAAATCCAAAAATTAGCAGAAAACATTTAAATGATTAATTAGTTAAGACAGGGAGTTCTAACACTAGTCCTGAAGTAATATTCCTATTTAATCATTAATATTGAACAACATATATGAAATGAATGTAACTCATAAAGGAAACAATGACAATAAGAAATGAACTTCACTCTTCAATTTATCGCATGAATCCTAAATTATGAAGTCCAATTGGCAATTGTCTAGACTGTTGCTTTGAAATCAACACCTATGAGCCTCCAACATACCAGAAAAATCTCTATAATGTTCTTATCAATTTTATTCCACACTAAACACTTCATAAACAGAAGTATTTATACAAAAATTTTATGACAAATATCCTAAAGAAATCTAGGAATAACTCTAGGAAATAAAAATATCTTTACACATTAAGAGGGACAATTGCTTAACAACTTAGCAAGCTTTCCTCTTATCTAGAAAAAATAGTGATATCTTATCTTACAAAAACTGTTTGTTTGAGTAGCTGTCCATGCTTGCTTGCATATTTGGAAAATATCTTTTGAAGATTAATTGATTGATACTCTTTTCACTTTACACCCTTTAACATTGTCTTTCTTCGTGATACTCTTTCACTCTATTCATCTATCATTTTACTGCTTGTAAAATAGAGAAATTACAATAGTAAAAATGAGTTGGTTGTTTCTTCTCTGATACTCTTTGACCCTGTTATTTATCTTGATACACGTTCAACTGATATATTAACCTTTTAACAGCTGTAAAATGAAATTTTCACTATGGTAGAAAAATTAATTCACTGTCATATCCTTTCACTGTCATACTTGGATTTCCATTTTACCCTTTTACTGTTTTACTTTGATTTTCCTGTAACTTTGTTTTGACCTTTCACTCTGAATTTTACCTGATACACTTTATCCACTGATACTCTTTAACTCTTATGATTTTACTATCCCTGTAAATTCTCATTTCACTTTTATCATTCATGTTGGGCCAGAATTGTAATCTACGGATAAACTACGCTTCCCTAGACTGGTGTCTATTATAGAACAATAGGTGAAATATTATACTAATGTTTCTCCTAACTCAGAATAGATACATAGAGAGGATTGGATGCTTACTTGTTTCAGTCGCTTCTTAATGGATCCTTTCTGTCGCTTCCACTACAGCTTCAACTTCAAGCGGTTTCAAATAGCTGAATGCTTACTACAAGAAAGAACGTTGAAATAGCAGAAGATGCAATAATATATATATATATTCAAGCTAGTTAGCTAAATCAGTTAAGCATAAACTACATTCATCAACTAAGATCTTGCAATATGGAAAATCAAAGTAAACATGGATGCATGTAGGGAAAAACAAGAAGTACTCTTTATTGATGATAGAAGGAGAGGTTGAAACCTAGTGACTGATTTGTAGTGACCTTATAGCAAAGTTCCCAAGTCTCATCACAACATAAGTCTCTCCAGTAGCAGCTCCACAAATCAAACTCTCTATTGAAAATTCTCCAGCATTTCCCTACTCAAATTCTTCCTCCCAAACACTTATATTCGTGTTAAATTTATAGAATAAATGTAGGTATTTTGTAATTAATAACATTCCAAAAATAGGCAAGACATGTTTCCATTCATGTAGATGTCAAGTGAACACTTGGATTCAAATCTTGACACATGTGAACCCTTCTAGAAGACACTGGACAAGTGGAGATTCCGGAACAATGATAATTTCACTCCCAATGTGACCAACGCACCTTTGAATGTTGGGAAGTGCTTTGCAGAGTAGTCTTGAATGGGGCTACCTATATATGAAACACACTTAGGCCCCTTAGAGCTTGCATTGGTGAGCTTGCACATGTTTAATAATAAGCTTCAAACCATGGAAAACCTTGCTTGATGAAAGTCTTGTTTGATTTATGTTTTTTCCTGTCTTAGGGAATATAGAAAATAAGATGATAGGGAATGATAGACCCTTGATCATCGGTCCTAGAGATGATGCCGAGTTAACCAGTTCATTGGTAATGGTGCCCAAATTGACCTATAACAATTTCCCCCTAAAGCATGAGATCCAAATAATAAGAACATTTGATTGAGATGCTTTACACTGTGATGAGCCTAGAAGAAAAGCCAAATGGTCACTTGCATCAATATTACAATACATTACATCATGATATATCCTCTATTGATCATAATTGTTGAGGGTAGGGATTCCCATAGTCAGAACATAAAACAATCTAATAACATGTACATAATTCAGAAAGTCGTCTACATTGGAATGTTGCCCAGATGCAGACATGCCTACAGATATAGGCCCATGTTTGGATGACAATTTGTATGTAAGGTCACCTTATAGATGATGTGTAAAACAATCTTGAAATCGCATCCCGGATGGCTCAAACTAGATCTGGGGTCTTCTTATCTCATTCACTCGATCATTCAGGTACAAATCTAGCCATGCGAATATATGATTTGTCGTTGAACATGAAAGACATTGTTTGATTACCAACCAATAATGAAAGTTCTTAACAAACGTGAGAGAACCACCATTAATATCAATGGTCCTCAAGGTACTGTAGTACATTTCGTAAGGCGTGAATAGATGATTTGATGTCGAACTCCAAACAAATTATTTCGATGAAAAGTCTGGAAGCGAGGATCTTGTCGATGCTGTAACAAGCCTCATGGTACTGGAATCTGATGTTTTTAAGTGAACTTCCTGGATATTGATTTGTAGTCAACAGGAATTCACCTTATTGCAAAAATGGAGTTACTAATTTTGGAGACAAGGGTATGACTTGATATAGAAATTTTCAAGGATGACGGTCATGAAAATGAAGGTTTATGAGTATTGTAGATGGATGAGTTCTTAATCACTGGATTACTTCTCTTGAACATATCGGGGACACTATGATGAGTTGGCAGAATTGACCTAAAACCGAAGTGAAGGTATGATGAACCATAGGTGTGAATGAACCGTCAAGATGATTACCCAACCCAAACAGTCATGGACATGGAGTGAAAGAAGTGTCATGTTCAAGAGAGACTTGCTACCAAAAAGAAACTTTACTTTCTTTTCCCAATTTTTCCCAGGTCATTTGTTGACCAATACCTCTTTATTTTTTAACAAGCTTGAGGAGGATAACATTTTCTTGATCTATAATTCAACCCTTCAGATGAATAAAGAATAAAGTATCACTATTTAATAATTTAACGAGTCTAGCGATGATTGAAACTCGATTCCTACCATGATTGACAAGCCCGTTGCTATTTTATGTTTTAATGATCTTAACGACAGTGATAGCCTGGTCCTTTTTCATGTTTAGAGAGTCTAAAAAAGAGGACGAAAGAGGACTCCAAAATTAATTTTTCATAATTTTTTCTCTCAAATCTGAAAAAGTGTAAAATGATATCTGAAAGAACCTCTTTGGTCATGTTTAACAAAGGTATTCCTTTTTCGTAAATAATCCATCTCAGTCCGAAAAAGGGTTAAACTTATACTGATTTGATATCAATTCATTTACTTTAACGAGCTCGAAATGACAAGTGCTCAACAATCTCTTCACATTATCGGAATTTGAAAAGAGCTAAAAGAATACTCCACGGGTTCCTTTTTCACTGTTATCAAAGCTCGAAAAAGAGATAAAAGTGTGCTTCAAATCCTTTTTCATTTTTAACAAAGCTCGAAAAATAAGGAGAAAAAGCATGCTTTGTGGTTAAGTCTTTCTTGAAATATCTGCACGACTAACCTGTTCGTTAGTTTTATTTCCTGTTCAGAACAACATCTAATGGATTAAAAATACCTGTTTCATGATAAAAACATAATAAAACTATAGTCATAGCAATAAATTTAACTTGTAAATAATTAAATGACTATAAAAAGCAGTTTCACTATTCATTTTTACCATTCCATAGTTACCATTTGCATTTTGGAGCTCTGAACCTAATTTTTCCACCGAACTTCAGTCGTTGATTGCGGTCATTTCAGTGGACGGATTTCATCACCGTTTGATCCAGGTCAGTAGTAAAAACCTCATCTTTCTTTCAGTATTCATTTCATTACCATTCCTTGCAAATTTTCAGGTTTTTGAGGCCCCTAGGGTAAATTCTGCCAAAATTGAGGGCAACACACCCCTGAATGTCAAAACCTGCATTGCATAGCAGGTACAGTGAAGTGTACCTGCATGTGGAAGGCACTGTCTCAACCTAGGGAGTGCGTTGTGCGTAGTTGAAGTTTTTTTTTTCATGCTGTGTCCAAAATTTGCCTAGTTTTTTGTAATGAATGGTATCTAATGGATCTTATGGTTGATTTTCAGGTTTCCATCGGATTATAATGACGATTACATGGAGAGAAAGAGAACATGAAGAACAAGATATGATTGCCTTGAATGGTCCAGGTACTGTAAGAGCTTTAAGAGATTGCGAGCTGCTTAAGTACTTTAAATTGTCGGGAATGAGGCAACAAATAGAATTCTTGGAATTCCTTGTTCGATCATGGGATCCAGTGATAGAGGAATTTCACATAAAAAATCAAATTTTGTCCATAACAGTTGAGGATGTGTATTTTCTCACCGGTTTGTCGAGGAGAGGTTTGCCCTTTTCACTCACAGGGTCTACCATTGGAGGAGAAAAAGTGAGGGATTATGTTATGCAGTATTGCTATCTGGGGTCAGAACCTAGCAAATATGGAAAAATAAACATCCGTGATGTCAAGGATTTTCCTTTGAGGACCATCCTATTCACGATCGCTAAACTAGTTGGCACCGTTACACTCCATGTAGCGAACAAATCATATATGCGGTATGTGCTAGAATGTTTAGAGCCAACAATTTTCAACTGGTCTGAAGCTGTTCTATCTCATATAAAGGAACAACTGAATAAAGCAAAGAGAGGAAGGAAGAAAATTTTCAGTTATGGTTTGATCCTTATCTCTTTCGTTTTGGAACGGATACCACTGATGCAGCCACAAGATGTAACATTGGATATATCTAGTCCTAGAGATCCTCGAATGCAGAGATGGGTAGAACTAATGGGTCAGAATTTAGGCCAATCAACCGTTGTGTTATCAACTGCATTCTTCGCCTGGTCCAGGCAACAGATCATCGCCATCGATGAGTATGCATATGCAGGCATCGATTTCCGAGGAGATCCAGATCTAGTTTTACCAGAAGGCGCTCAGTGGGGTGCAATAGGTAAGATTGATTTGACCATGTGTTTTTATTTTTATAAGATTTATACAAATTTTTTTGTGTTCTGATTTCTTTCTAAGACTAAAATAAATGTTTTAATGCAATTTCGATATCGTTCACGTTCGACCAGTAGAGGAACCAGAGTGCAAAGCGGATGCGCCAACAGAGAGGCTTGTCGGGAGAGCAGTCCTTCAGGACCTTGATATGGTTGAGACTCTTGTTGAGATCTAGTAGCACATAGAGGGGTTAACCATTGGGTTTCCAGATTTCCGGATCGAAGAGCTTCCCATGCGACTACAACGACACACAATTGGGGTTCCTAACCGTTGGATGCTGTTGCTCCATAGGATTTCTAGATCCATAAGGTGCTATCATGAGCACCACTAGTTTACTTATGAATTTTTTTGCATAAATTTTGAGGTCAGATGACCAACGTTTCTTGGGCACAAATTTTGTAAAAAACCTATCACTATCTATCTATATGTTTTCAGAGTTTTTCCTATGTTTAATGCACAATCCTATTCAATGATGTGAATGTTTTCTTTACCTATGTCGCAAATGTCTATCTAAAAATTGATTGGCTAATGAATCAGTTAAAGTGTTTAGATTTATGGAAATGTGTTGATATTGAATGAAATCAAAATGTCTCTCCAAAAGTCAAACTCTAAGGAAAAATCTAAGAAGTGTTGGATTTCTAACAGTATAAATACTAGTAAGTTGTAGTACCACAAGCTTTGAGACTAACCTTATGATTATGCGGTTAATACCAAATGAAATGGCATCAAAGAGAAGTTCAATAAACGCGCTATACTCAGCTATATTATTTGTTGATCTACTAATACAAATCCCTTGAAAACTCACTAACTCACCGTTCAGAGAAAAAATGGCCCACGCTACAGAGGATAGATTCTGCATACTACGACTAGCACCATCAGCATATCCAATAAATGGTTCCGAAGATTTGGTCATCTGCAATGAAATGTAAAGTGGATTACTAATGTCAAGAAATCTCTAAAATAAAAATTAAGATAGTGAATGAAAATCAACAGCATATAAACAATATAATACAAAAAATTACTACGCTCACGATTAAGCATAGTAGCGTTTAAGATACGACCCATTTCTAGGTTGTGCCAATGGAATCCCATCGTAATCAACTAACTCGTAGGCACCCTTAGCAAGAAATATTTTGAAAATATAGGGGCCATGCCATAATGGCTCAAATTTCCCTGTACCTATTTTATCAGCTTCCTGGTCATAAAGAAGGACCAAGTCGCCCTCTGAGTAGATGCGAGGCTGGACATTTTTTTTGTATTGTACCTTTATACATCTCTTATGTGCTTTGTTGGCCAATTGGGCTTCATGATGTGTTTCATCTAGATGGATGAGGTTAAGGAGATGCGCTTCTTCTTCTAAGGTGTCAGGTAACAATTCTATCGCAAGTTTTAATGATGACATTTCACATTGGATTGGTAAGATAGCTTCCAGACCATACACCAATTGAAAAGGAGTAAATCCAGTTGCATTTCTCACCGAGGTTCGATACGCCCATAAGGCGGAGTACAGGATCAAGTGCCAGTTCCTTTTACAGACACCTATCATTCATTGAAGCATTTGTTTAATAATTTTTTTAATAGCCTCAACTTGTCCATTTGATTATGGATAATAAGGAGTATAATTATCATGCAACAATCCTAACTTGGCTGTCAATTTAGACATCATATGGTTGCGAAAATGCTTCCCATGATTCTTAACTATAGCCTGTGGGGCCCCAAACCATGCAATGACGCGATTGAAGAAAAAAAATGCAGCTTTTTGTCCCGTGTTATTGAATGTAGGCATCGCTTCAACCCATTGGGTAAAATAGTCGATTGCGACAATAATATAACCATGCCCCCCGAACGAAGGAGGGTTACAGGTCATGAAATCGATACCCCATTTCGTAAATGGTCCAACAAAGACAACAGGATGCATTAGCACTGGCAGTTTGCAGATTTTACGGTCATAAATCTGGCATGCATGACAACTTCTAAGTGCGAGGATACAATCTCGAAAAGTAGGCCAAAAGTAACTAGTGCGGAGTATCTTCTGTGCGGTAGCAGAACCAGATAAATGTCCACCACAAGCCCCAACATGGCAATCATTTAACACTTTTTCGGCCTCCTCATGAGTGATGCACCTCCTTAAAATGGTATCGACACCATGATGATAAAGTGTATCACCAATGATCAGATAATCTTTGCCTTGGTATCGAATACGTCGCTGATCAGAGCAAGAGGTATTAGGTTGAAAAGTTTGGGTTTGGAGATAAATGATGAAATCGCCATACCAAGGATCAGATGATCCAATCAGAAACATAGACTCGTCTGGAATAGATGGTTCCGACGTAGTTGCAGTACTATCACAGGGAAGGTCACAGAGAAGCTCAACCAAAACTAAAGACTTCTTTTTCTTGGATTTGATGAATTCCAAATCAAATTCCTGAAAAATGACGATCCATTTTGAATATTTCCCCCCCAGCAATTGACGTGATAAGATGTAAGTCATGGGGTTGCAATCCAAAACTATTGTTTTTTTTAGGAGAAGGATATAATGGTGAAATCTTTGGATAGCTTGTATGGCTACCAAGGAAAGATTTTCCACGTACGAGTACTTAACTTCTGTATCATTGAGATTACGACTCAAATAATAGATCAGATGTTCAATTCCATATTCTACTTGGACCAAAATCATAGCGATGATCGTTTCAGTTGTGGCGATATATAGGAAATAATCATTTGAATAATTTGGAGGATACATTAATGACGCTCAGACAAGATGGTCCTTGACAGCATCAAAAGAAGCTTGCGCAACTTGGTCCCAATGGAACGGAACCCCCTTTTTCAATAATCAAGTAAATCCTTTAGCCATTTCGGCGTAGTTTGGAATGAAACTTCTCAGGAAGTTAGCCTTTCCTTGAAGTTTCTGTATCTGAAGTAAGTTTGATGGTGTAGGAAAATAAATAATGGCCTGTACCTTCACTGGGCCTATTCGAATTCCTTCTTTTGAGACTATGAATCTGAGAAATCAACCAGAACCAACACAAAACACACATTTATGTGGATTGAGGCGTATCTTGTAGTGTTGGCAGCGTAAGAAAATGGCTCTCAAATGCATCAGGTGATCAGTCCAATTTCGTGAATGCGCTGGTAAATCATCTAGATATGGTTGAAAAATGTGCTTGATGTAGTTGAAAGCATAATCCATTGCCCTCTGAAAAGTTGCACCAGCGTTCTTTAAACCAAACGAGAGTTTCGGATATGAGAATGTGCCCCAGGGAAAGAAGAATGTTGTCTTATGTTGTTCATCTAGGTGGATATTTATTTGATTATAGCCAGAAAATCCATCCATGAAATAAAATATTTCACATCCATCACAATCGTCAATTATATGGTCGATAAAAGGAGTAGGATAATTGTCTTTTGGACAAGCATGATTAACATCTTGATAATCGACACACACTCTAATGGTTCCTTGTTTTTTCATAACAAGAACGATATTGGAAACCCACTCAATTAGCGGAATAGGGTAAATGAAACGAGCACGTAAAAGCTTTTCAACTTCTTCTTTGATGGCAGTGGCTTTCTTCGGATGAATAGGATGAAGTCGTTGATGCACCAGTTTGACATCAGGATACATATTAATAGTGTGTCAACTATACTAGTATCTATGCCTGGCATTTCCTTGTAAGACCAAGCGGATACGTCACGAAATTCACGAAAAGGGAGCAATATGAATCAAGTTCTGATGGAGAACAAGATACACCGACATGAATATTTTCTACAATGCCAAGTCTAGTCGAAATATAGATAGAAATTGTTTCTTCAATATTTGATAAATTTTGCTCAGATTTGATTGCATTAATCGAAAAAGAATTCCAAAATAAAATTTAAATGGATGGGTGATATAGTTCACTAAGATTATTTTCTTCATAATCAGGAAGATAGGAACAATGATGATAATATTCCCATGGTTCTCCTTCTACCATCATTGCTTCCATAATATTTTCATCTGTCAAAAATTTTGAGGAAAATGGATCAGATGGAGTACCAAAATCTAATGAATGATCAACCCAAACACTTGGCGACATTGATTTCGGATTTGTAAACCAAGCCAAATAGATTGATTTCTATTGTAGCTCAATAAGGTTGAGCGGTAAAACATCATCCAATGTAGAAATATCAGAAACAACCATACTCTCTCTTAAGCCATATAGAGTGGAAGAGATCATGTAGCAGGTATCTATACTTGCAATTTCTGTTGACGTCGTAGGAGGCGGTAATGAAAAGGTTCCCATAAGAGTAGAATCATTTAAGAGTCCTACACCAATGTTTTGGATTTCTAGTTGGGGTAAGTGAATATAAAAAACGCTTCCAGTTACCTATGAAGTGGAGGAAAAAAAGGATAATTGATTAATGACTATAATAGTACCTTTATGAGGAAAGGCACCCATTCTAAAATATGTAGAAACAATAGCAATAATTTCATATACCCATGGTCTTCCGAGTAAAATATTATAGTCAAGGGGTCCGTCAACAACCTCAACGTCAGTACTTATTTTTTTCCCCCTAATTCAACTTGTAATTTATTGATAATACCACAAGTTTTATATGTTCTTCCATAAAAATCCTTCAACGTCGTTGATGATTGCGATAATCGGGCGAGCCAAGTGATTTCCAATAGTTTAGATACATAATGCACGTAGATGCTCCCTCATCAATAATAGTGCGATGAACAAGGTGATTGAGAACATTACTTGGATGGAGAATGCCAATTCTGCTGGTAGCTGTGGCACATAGCCCATATGATTAAATACAAAAAGATTAGAATCAGTCGGATCAATTCCACCAATGGCTGACAATAAAACCTGCTTCTGAGAGGGACAATTTTGTAATACCTCAAGAGTAGACATAGCTGAAGGGGATTGAGCCAAATCTTCAACTATATTATAATTTTGTTTAGCTCTTGCTCGAGGATTATACGTCGATTTATGAATTACTCCCTTCGGTGGTTTAATCGTCAATTCAAGAATAACAGGAGGTGGTACTGATTCATTAGATGGATTCGTTATCGAGGTAGTAGGTTGATCAATGGCCGGACTACCATAGTCTTTATTCTGCGTCGACACCAAAATATCTTGTGAAGTTTTTGTAGTGGATAAAATTAACACTTGGGAACTAGAAGCTAGATCCATAGCAACCAAATTTGTGTCTGGATTTGGAAATGGGTTCGTCAACACAGCTGATGCATTAGAAGTCTTGATGATTTTTGAGACTTCAACACGGTGAGGAAAATCCCTAAAAAAATGTTCCTCATTACAGATTATGCATGGATAATGAGGTTTCTGTGGTTCTGACATTTGATCAGATGATTGTTCCTGTGGGTTAGAAGTTTTATTTTTCTTTGATTTCTCCTTTTTCTTACTTCCTGGTTGCTTATCACTTTTTCCTTTGTCAAATTAGATGGCGTTTATTTCAGAAGTTGGAGCAGGATCAGATGCAGTATTGTTGTGTGTATTTATAGTGCCTATCAAGCCGTCTCTGGCATGAGAGTCCTTTATTTGAGGAGGAACATTAAAATTAGATCGCGGTGCATTTGGGATTTTCTCATAGAGTGTGCCAGACTAAGTATAAATCAAGTCTAAATACTGGGCACGAGCGATGACTTGCTCTTCTGTGATGACGCCACCTTTTTCCACATCCTCTGTTATAGATGGTAACAAGGATTTGATGAACCATTCAGCAAGGAGCTCATCAGGAACAAATGTCTTAACCATTCGTCGACGGTGACGCCACCCATGAATATGATCTGAAATGTGAGTAGCATTACTCTGCTTGAAGTTGGTCAAGAGTTCCATTCTAGTTTCATATCTGATCGATAACTGGAAATGGGTCAAAAATAAAGTAGCTAAGGTAGTGAAATTTTCGAAAGAAGCTCTAGGTAATTCAATGTACCACTTAGTTGTCGGACCTGTGAGCGTTCACTGAAAAAGACGTAATCGAACAGAATCATCATTTAGGGAATTTGATGAACACCATAAATGATAAGTCATAACATGATTTTATGGGTCTTCTCCAGGGTTTCCATTGAATTTAGGAATGTCAGAGGGTAATTTATGTGGTATCACCGGCCACTAATGAGCATAATTGATAGGATCGTTAGTTAACTGGTTTAAATCTGGTAATTCCAAGGTTGCAACAAAAGACAATTGTCTATTAAGGTTAGGTTGAGCATAGCTAGGATAAGATGGAATTTCTTGGGAAATAGGTCTTTGAGCACCAGCATATGGGATTTGATGTTGGTAACCCAGATAGGGGTTTTTTTGCATGGCAAACGCTTGAGAATTCTGTTGACCAAAACCTAGATATGTTACTTTTTAAAATGAAGTTTGTGGAATTTATGATTGTGGTTGCCAAGGGGTCTGTCCACCAAGATTATAACCCAAATTTGAGTAAGTTGGATTCAGTTGATATGTATAATTAGATTGTGTTTGTGACACCCCATAAAATGGTGGACCAGTTTGTGAATAAATGATCCCTGATACAGGTTGTTGTAAATTAACCAAAGGATTTTGAGTCTGTGGACCCAACATTTGATGATATTGAGTTGAAGAACTCACTTGATAAGGTTGATGTACAAGATTTTGATTCTGTAACAAGGGTATAGATGTATTAACAAGTGGTATTTAAGTGGGTGTAACAGGTTGAATTGGTTGATACGAATGGACAATCGTTTGTGGTTGGATAGGCAGAGTGGCCTGCCATTGACAAAAATTCATGTCAACATTAGTTTGACCAAAATGTGACTGGGTATTGTCGTATTTGGTGACCATAGGTTGCCCCCAGCATAAGGAGGATAATAAGATGGAAAATATTGTTCTCCAAATGCTGGGAGTCTAGTTGATATGTTACTTAAAGGAATTGACCCATAAGGACTAACTTGATACTGCCCTGATGATGGATGTAATGATTCAAGTCGTTCAGTACTGACTATAGGAATACCAGCTAAAACACCAGATGATGACATTGGCAAATACCATGAACATGAAGGTGCACCATAGAAAGTGCCATATAGTGATTTGTAACTTGTTGGGACCGAAGGGCCATCGTGCAAATATGACTCTGGTGAAGTTGTGAACATCAACGGAGTAGAGAGGGTAGGAGCTGATGTAATTGGAACAATAGACCCAACCGAAGATGTTAGTTCAGACATATTTTTATGACCAAATGTATACTCTCTGAAATAAACGAGAGATTGAACGGCAATGGGATCAACAAAATAAGATGGAAACGATTGAGTAAATGAATGGTACAGGTAAAGGTCTCCCCCAAAGTGGGTTGGACTTAAAGGTGTATCAGGTTGTGGGATTTATTCAATTGGGATTAAACCAGGAGGAAGAACTTCACCGTCAGGCCCAAAATATATTTAAGATGGTTTACTATGTGAAATAGGAGTTTCAGTGGCTATAGAACTTTGTGGAGTGACCAAGGTAGGAAAAAATTCCTGTTGTTCAGGATTCACATTTTATAGAAAAGAAGAGACAAGATCTAGATCAATTTGTGATTGAACAACTTCGGGTCCAAGAGGTATGGCCTCAACGATTGAATGGATCATGACCACGGGTAGCGGTGAAGACTCTGTTTCGACAACAATAGACGAACCTGGATGTGTGGAAACAATTTGAGCTAACTCTGGTTGAAATGATGATGTTTCACCAGAGGTATGAATTGTACTTGATTCGGCAGATCGTGATCGCCTTTGCCTACCAGAAATAACTTCTGGTAGTAAATGTGGTTTCAAAGCTAATATACGCGAATGACGGGGGGTAGGATTGTGTTCTTCCACGATTACTGATTTATTTTATCCAAAAAAAAAAAACAAAAAGAGGGTAATGCTAGGCAAAATGGTTTACCAAGAAACTGTGAACTGCATAATACCTCCTAGCGAACCAAGAAGTACGGGTAGGTAATCTCCCCGAATGTTGCGTTCGGTGTATCATAATTTCAGTTCGGCCGACTCGGTTCACTATGGATGGATAGCACCTAAAATTTTTCCTCCAAAATATACCCGAAGGTACGTGGAGGCCCAATTTTTTATTAGCGTTGTCTGATGCGAAACCGCACAGTGAGAGCACCCCTTTATACTTATCGTACTGTGACACCACTCGATATACCCGAAAGTACGTGGATGAGCTATGATATACTTACATACATGGAGTGAGGTATCACACTCGGAATGTATCGTAGACAAGTTAACGACAACTGCTATGTTTTACGATGCCTGAACACATCTCTAGCTTAGACCTCTAAATGTTATCGTTAATGTTCCAAATCATTGTTAAGTAAATTGAGATTTATTTTATGTTGATATTGCTTAACAGTTTGCCTTTCAGGTTCATCACGATGATGTATATAAAATTCCTAAAATGCAGCTAAGAATGATAAACAAACTTTCACTTTCATCTTTTTCAATGAAGAACCTAGCTACTAAGGGAAGAGAGAAAACAAATCAATGAAAAAAACAAATCAATGAATCTCAAACTAAATGCAAATTTCCTAATGTTCCTTTTGCAAAAAACACACAATCCTACATGCAAATGCAATTTTTTCTTTTCAATTTCCTTAATGTTATGAATGCGGAGAAGAAACTAGGTGCACTAGATCAATAATTGAAATGATTTTTACTTTCGAGAAACGAAGAATAAAAACAACAATTTCTCCTTTGAAGGAAAAATGAGGACTTCAACAACAATTTCTCCTATCAAGGAAATGAATATTTTACGACAATTTCCTATTTCGAAAGCAAACGATTCTTAATGCAACCATAAAAAATGACTTTGAAATCAACTTTTCAATGGTAATGAAAAACATTTTAAAACAACATTGAACAAATTTTCAATTAAAGGAGAAGAAATATATAGAGTTACTGGTCAATAGAGCATCAAAATTTTCAGAACCAATCAGCAAAAAAAGATGAAGCAAAGTAAAAAGTCAGATTCAAGGGGATTTGTTCCTTTCAAGAGCCAACGTAGTCTCCAAGGGGAGACAATGCTCTGCAACACAGGCTGAGGAGGGATACAGTGCTTTGCAAAGCACTGTGCCATGACCAAGGGTGTGTTGAGTGCAGTAAACAAAGAAAAAGCTACTGTTTGGCTCACTAAATTTGCAAATTAAGCTCTGAAAAAGTATAATATTTATGTGAAACAGCTACTAGGTGGATTTAGAAATCAAATCAGAGACTAAAACACCTAGAAACAAGAGAAGTTCTCCCCAGCAGAGTCGCCAGTTTGTTTGGACAGAATTGTAATATACGGATAAACTACACTTCCCTAGACTGGTGTCTAGTCTAGAAAAATAGGTGAAAGACTATACTAATGTTTCTCCTAACTTAGAACAGATACACAGAGAGGATTGGATTCTTACTTGTTTCAGTCACTTCCAAATGGCTCCTTTCTGTGGCTTCCACTACAACTTCAACTTCAAGCGGTTTCAAATAGTTGAATGCTTCCTGCAAGAAAGAACATTGAAACAACAGAAGATGCAATAATATAGATATCTATTCAAGCTAGTTAGCTATTTTAGTTAAGCATAAACTACATTCATCAACTAAGATCTTGCAATATGGAAAATCAAAGTAAACATGGATGCATGTAGGGAAAAACAAGAAGTACTCTTTATTGATGATAGAAGGAGAGGTTACAACCTAGTGACTGATTTGTAGTGACCACCCAGCAAAGTTCCCAAGTCTCATCACAACATAAGTATCTCTGGCAGCAGCTCCAAAAATGAAAATCTCTATTGAAAATTCTCCAGCATTTCCCTACTCAAATTCTTCCTCCCAAACACTTAGATTTGTGTTCAATTTATAGATGAACTGTAGGTAGTTTTGTAATCAATAACATTCCAAAAATAGGAAATACACGTTTCCATTCATGTAGATGTCAAGTGGACACTTGGATTCGAAGCTTGACACATGTGAACCCTTTTAGAAGACACTGGCCAAGTGGAGATTTCAGAACAATGAGAATTTCGCTCCCAATGTGACCAACGCACCTTTCAATGTCAGGAAGTGCTTTGAAGAGTAGCCTTGAATGGGGATACCTGCATATGAAACACACTTAGGCCCCTTAGAGCCTGTGTTGGTGAGCTCCCACATGTTTAATAATAAGCTTCAAACCATGTAAAACCTTGCTTGATGAAAGTCTTGTTTGATTTATGTTGTTTCCTGTCTTAGGGCATATAGCAGCTGAGTTGATAGGGAATGATAGACCCTTGATCATCGATCCTGGAGATGATGCCCAGTGAACCAGGTCATTGGGAATGGTGCCCAAATTGACCTATAACAATTCACTGTGAAAATTTCATCATTTTGATCTCTCTCTGACTTGATTTTATCCTTTCTTGTACACAAACTATTTTTTGAATGAAGCTTTTTTGAATTGAAATCTGAGAATTTGAAGAAAAAAAAATTGTCAACTAGTATTGAAACTGTTGGTCCAATTTCATATTCTGATAATAACCTTTACTGCATGTATTTCAATCATTGGGATGGTTTTTTGAAGTTTCTTCTTGAATTTGATCTTTAATGTTAACTATTGGAATCGAAACAGATCTTATCTGGTCTTCAAACAGGGATCTTGCTGTTAAATATGGATTTTCATGCGTGAATTTATACATCTAGGTTTAAAATAAGGCTTTGGGAGCTTAAAACTGGCTAAATGGAGCTTCATTAACAGTTGGCTACGAATTTAAAATTCAAAACACACAGATCTTGTTAAAAAAACTTATAACCAAGGTTTTAGTCCATAGCTATAAATCTCATAAACATATCAATGGTGGGTTTTAATACTTTGGCAAGAATTATTTGAGTTTGAACGCCAAAAACCAAGGGTGTTTTTCGCATTGACAATGAGCTGTAAGCGGTATTCATTTAATCGAACGTGACAGAATGAAAATATGCCACATCGCAGAGGTGGTTTTCACGAAAACAACTTTTTTTCGTGTCCATTCGGGCTAGGGGTTGTCATTTGTTTCGTCGATGCGAAGATTATCGTCAGTCGTTGGATTGGAGAGTTTAAAGCGAATGGTTAGGATCCTTTTAAAGCTGCAGGGGAAAGGTAAGGTGGGGTCAGGCTTATGCGATGGCGCATTTTAATTTTATAACAAAAGCTTTGTATAATAGACTTTATAACAAAGCTTTGATATATGAAAAGATTACGTTAATGCAGGGTTATATTTCAAAGGTTTTTTGAAAAGGATTTATCCGGTAGTATATAAACATAGTTTTATGTATATGGTAAATGATGCACGAGGCAGGTTTTAGGCTTTAACCATGGTTTAAATTTATGTATATAGCGTGAGGCTATTTACATGGTGGATTATACATACGAGAAGGCTTTAAGTATTGCGGGGATAAAATACCACGGGAAAGTTGATCACGATGATACCTTGGGTTAAAGCATGGAAAGGTAAATATATTTATAAAGGTATGGGGGTTCTAAAATTTAGCTTAGATTAAACTTTAGAAAAAGCTCAAGGAATATATTTTTTGATTTAAACATATATAAAACATGTTTAAAGTTTTTGTATTTTATTTTTATTATATAGTAATAGACTGATGTAAATGTTTATTTACTCTAGGGGGCGAGAATATTTATATGGTTAGTATTATTCCAAAAGGGTTTTAATGGCGGTTTTTATTAAAACATGTGGATATTTAACTTTGACAAAAAAGCTTATAATAATGGGTTTTGGGGATAATTAAATAAAAGGAGCTCTAATACTTAGGATAAGGTTTATTTATAAGGATTTAATAAGTAAATTAGAAGTTAATATGACTATGGACAATGTAAAACACCAAAAAAAAATTATATAACTAAGTAAAGTGATAATGTAAAAGCAAGGCTTTATTATTTGTAATTTAACCACTTTGACTTAGAATATAACATTTTTGGAGGGGTTTTTGTGTTTTTATGAATGAAGGAGATTAGTCAAAAGGGAATTTGATTATTCATTAAGTAAAAGAAAATTCTTTACTTATGAAATTGAATAATGATGAGTGCATGAAGGGTAAATGATAAAAATTAGGGATTAATATAGGAATTCAACACTTTCAACTTATCAGTCATTGAGCCTTGGGTCTGGTCCCAACAGAAGTCAAAGAAATTCTCTGAGCCTCTTTGACTGAAAGTTTAGAATTCAGAATAACTATAGGAAAAAGGAAATCAGTAATAGTTTCCAGGTGAAAGATATATACAATGATTTTCCCACTTCTTTCTACCTACCCAACTTTTAATCTAACATTTTTTTCTCCCATTTTACAGGTGCATTTGAGCTAGCAACCTTGAACATTTTATTCTTTTGAAAGCAATAAAAAATATATAAATCTACCTTATATCATCCGAGGGCTCAGATTAAACTAATGAGCACCTCTTTATTCTCTACCTATCTACTAATTAGTTAGGATTAAACTGCCTGACTAATTTTTATTCACTATTCTACAACAATAAAATTGAAACATGACAAGTAAAGATTAAGTAGTTCAACTCATCATGGATTATGGCATTTATTGACACTTTGTCATAATCATCAGTAAAAAAGGAAAAAGTAGTGCCATTTGAATTTTCACACTTTCATGTTTTATTTATTTTTTCTTTTGGGGTATATTATTTTTTCTAAGTCCTTTGATATTTTTTTTAGGACTTTACGCTCTTTTTGCTTTTCTATTTTATTTTTTTTTACAAAATATGGGAAAACAACTTGCAGAAAGCAAGGTATGTACATATTTTTACAAGACTATCAAGATTCAATTCAAATTATGAATCCTATATTTATAGGACCCTAACATGTTCTTTCTTGCAGGAAGTAATTTGCCTATAAACCGCTTGAATTTGAAGCTACAACGGAAGTGACAGAAGGAGCCATTTAGAAACACTTGGATTACAAGTAAGCCTCTAATCTTTTCTATGTGTTAGTTTTGAGTTAGGAAAGGTAGTCGTATATTCTTTAATTTTTTGTTCTAGGCTGTCATCTATCTAGGGAAGCCTTTTTTTATCCATAATTCACAATTCTGGCCCAACAAATTGGTGACTCCACAGGGGAAAATTTCTCTTAGATCTAGGTGACTTAGCCTTTGATTTGCTTTATTTATCCACCCAGTAGTTGTTACACACAAAAATTAAACTTTTTCAAAGCCAAATTTGCAAAGAGAGTGATTTGAACAATAGTATTTTTCCTTATACACTATGCCCAACACACGCTTAGATAGGACACAGTGCTTGCATAGCACTGTCTCCCTTTCAAGCCTGCGTTGCATAGCACTGTCTCCCCTTTAAGTCTTCGTTGAATCCTAAAACCACCCAGATTCCTTTGAATTTTCCTTTGCAATTTTCTTCAGTTTGTTTTCTGCTGTGTTTTGGAAAGTTTGATCCTCATATTGACCAATAACTCTATATACTTCTTCCTCCTTTGACTGAAAATTTGTTCAATGTTTATTTAAAAAGTTTTTCTTTATCATTGAAAATTTGATTTCAAATTATTTTTATGGTCGCATTAAGAATCATTTGCTTTCGAAATAGGAAACTGTCATAAAATCTTCATTTCCTTGATAGGAGAAATTGTTGTTGAAATCCTCATTTTTTCCTTCAAAAGAGAAATTGTTGTTTGTATTCTTCATTTCTCGAAAGTAAAAGGCATTTGAATTGTTGATTTAGTGCACCTAGTTTCTTTTCTGCATTCATAACATTAAGGAAAATGAAAATAAAAACTTACATTTGCATGTAGGATTTTTGTATTTTTTGCAAAAAGGAACATTAGGAAATCTGCATTTAGTTTGTGATCATTGATTTGTTTGCTCACAAATTATTTTATCTCTTCCCTTAGTAGCTAGGTTTTTCATTGAATAAACTAAAAGTGAAAGATTGCTTATCATTTTTAGCTACATTTTAGGAATTTTCCAATACATCATCGCGGTGAACCTTTGAAAGGAAATTTGTAAGCAATATCAATATAAAATTAATCTCAATTTACCTAATAAAGCATTGGAACCATAATGATAACATTTATAAGGTCTAGGCTAGAGACATGTTCCGGTGTCATAAAACATAGCAGCTGTCGTTAACTTGTCTGCGATACATTCCGAGTGTGATACCTCACTCCACATACGTAATTATATCATAGCTCATCCACGTACTTTCGGGTATATCAGGTGGTGTTATAGTATGATAAGTATAAAGGGGTCCTCTCGCTGTGCGGTTTCACATCAAACAGTGCTAATGCAAACTTGGGCCTCCATGTACCTTTGGGTATATTTGGGAGGAAAAATTTTAGGTGCTATCCATCCATAGTGAACAGAGTTGGCCACCTTGTAAATTTGATACACCGAACACAGCATTCGGGGAGATTACCTGCCCGTACTTCTTGGTTTTCTAGGAGGTATTCTGCAGTTCACAGTTTCTTGGTAAACCTTTTTCCTAGTAATACTCTTTTATTTTGTTTATTTTTTTTGGTTAAAATAAATCATTCATTGTGGAAGAACAAAATCCTCTTCCCCGTCATTCGCGTAGACTAGCATTGCAACCACCTTTACCACCAGAAGTTACTTCTGGACGGTGAAGGAGAAATCACTCTACCGAAACCAGTACTATCAATACCTCTGGTGAAAAATCATCTTCCCATATACCAGAGTTGGCACAAGTTGTTTGTACAAATCCGATTTTATCTACTGTTGTTGAAACAGAGTCTTCACAGCTACCCGTGGTCACGATCCATCCAATCTGTGAGACCATACCTCCCGAACCCGACATTGTTTAACTAGAAGTTGATCCAGATCCTATTGTGCTTTAGGGGGTAGCTATTTTTGGTCAAACTAGACATCATCCCTAGGAAAAATTAAATAGGGTCTATCATCCCCTTATATTTCAGTTGTTATATTCCCTAAGTGGAGAAAATATTGATCTCGAAGTCGAATAACAGGAAGTTGTTCCTATATTGGTTACACCACAATCTATTGTAGCCATTGAGTCTCCCATATCACACAGTCAACTAGCTAAAATATAATTCATGCCAAATGGCGAAGTTATTCCACCTGGTTTGATTTTGATTGAAGAAATATCACAAGACGATACACCTTTAACTCCAACTCATTTTCGGTAGGAGCTTTACCTGTACGGGTATGTTCCTCAATCACCTTCCTCTACTTTTGTTGATCCTATTTCACTTCAAGTTCCCGTAGATTCTATAGGGTATAAACTGGGTCATTTAACCATGGCTGAGATAACATCCTAGACTGAACCATCTATTTCAACTGTGACAACATCTATTGTTGCTTCATCTTTGATGTTTTGTCCATTGAATTCACCCATGTCATCATCTGGAATCCTATCTGGTTCCTCCCTTATGAGTACTGAACAGATTGATCCTTTATTCACATCTTCAGTGCAATATCAAGTTGATCCCATCAGTTATTCTCCTTGGTGGCCAGTGATTTCACAGAAATTACCCTATGAAATTCCAAAATTCAATGAAAACCCTAGAGAAGACCCGTCAACACATGTTATAACTTATCATTTATGGTGCTCATCAAAGTCCTTAAATTATGACTCTATTAGGCTACGTATTCTCCAACACACACTCTCTAGTCTAACTGCACAATGAGGATGGTTCTTTTTATGTGTCAACCTCATTAAGAAATGAAACAGAGTCATGAGGATGGTTCTTTTCCTGTGTCAACCTCGATAAATGAAACAGGTCCCCATGAGGATAATTCTTTTTTCTTGTGTCAACCTCATTAAAAAAAGAAACTAGTGCCTATGAGGATAGTTCTTTTATTGTTTTAGCCTCGTTTAAAAATGAAACAGGTCATGAGCATAGTTCTTTTCCTTTGTCAAGCTCATTAAAAAATGAAGCAAATCCTCCCCTATAATGAACCTTCATTCCATCAGCTATTAGTAACCAGTATTTTACTTAGGTGAATGAAATGAAGCTTGGGGGGCATCTTTTCTTGCAGGGGGCATTCGACATGTGCTCTTGCAGGGAGCATTCAAAACATTCTTACTAATTGCACGCAATCAATAGTTAACGTTCATGGGCAAAAATGGTGCAGAGCTCCAAAATACAAATGGTAACTATGGAATGGTAAAAATAAATAGTGAAACTAATTTTAAATAGTCATTTAATTATTTGCAAGTTAAATTTATTGTTATGACTATATTTTATTATGTTTTTATCATGAAATAGGTATTTTTAATCCATTTGATGTTGTTCTGAACAGGTCTTAAAACTGATGAATAGATTAGTCATGCAGATTTATTTCAAGAATGACTTGACCACAAAGCATACTTTTTCTCCTTATTTTTCGATATTTGATAATAATAAAAAAAAGATTTGAAGCACACTTTTATCTCTTTTTCGAGCTTCGATAACAGTGAAAAAGGAACCCCTGGAGTCTTCTTTCATCTCTTTTCAAACTCTGATAATGTGAAAAGACCACCGAGAACTTGTCTTTTCGAGCTCGTAAAAGTATATGAATTGATATCTACTCAGTATAAGTTTAACCCTTTTCCAGACTGAGATACATTATTTACGAAAAAGGAATACCTTGGTTAAACATGACCAAAGATTTTCTCTCAGATATTATTTTACACTTTTTCGGATCTGAGTGACAAATTTACAAAAAATTACTTATGGAGTTTTCTTTCGTCCTCTTTTTCAAACTCTCTAAATATGAAAAAGAACCAGGCTATCACTGTCGTTAAGCTCGTTAAAACATAAAATAGCGATAGGCTTGTCGATCATGGCAAGAATCAAGTTTCATTCATCGCTAGACTCGTTAAATTATTAAATAGCGATACATTATTTGCCAGAAGGGTTGAATTATAGATCAAGAAAATGTTATCCTCCTCAATCTTGTTAAAAAATAAAGAAGTACTGGTCAACAAATGACCAAGGAAAATTTGGGAAATGTGAGCAAAATTATTTTTGGTAGCAAGTCGCTCTTGAACATGACAACTTCCTTCACTCCATGTCCGTGACTGTTTGGGTTGGGTAATCATCTTAATGGTTCATTCACACCTATGGTTCATTGTACCTTCACTTCGGTTTTGGGTCAATGCTGCCAACTCATCATAGTGTCGCCGTATGCTCAAGAGAATTCATCTAGTGAATAAACTCATCCTTCTGCAATACTTGTAAACCTTGATTCGCATGACCGTCATCCCCGAAAATTGTTATATCAATTCATGTGTCTTTGAAATCAGTAACTCCCATTTCAAAATAACGTGACTTCTTGTAAACAAAAAATATATATCCAGGAAGTTCACTTAGAAACATCAGATTCCAATACCATGAGGCTCGTTACAGCATCGTCAAGATCCTCGCTTCCGTACCTTTGACCGAAATATTTTCTTTAGCATTCAACATCAAATCGTCTATTCACGCCTTACGAAATGTATTGCAGTACCTTGAGGGCCATTTTAATTAATGGTGGTTCTCTCACGTTTTTTAAAAAACTCACATCATTGGCTGGTAATCAAACGATGTCTTTCCATGTTTGACGACAAATTATATATTCGCATGGCTAGACTTGTACCTGAATGATTGAGTGAATGAGATAAGATGACCCTTGATCTAGTTTCAGCCATTCAGGCTGCAATTTCAGGATTTTTTTACACATCATCTGTACGATGAATTTACATATAGATCGTCATCCAAACATGGGCCTATATCTGTAGCCATGTCTGCATTTGGCAACATTCCAATGTCGACGACTTTCTAAATTATGTACATGTTATTATATTTTTTATGTGTTGAACATGGGAATGCCTACCCTCAGCAATTATGATCAAAGAGGATATATCATGATGTAATTTATTGTAATATTGATGCAGGTGACCGCTCTGCTTCATCTCCGACCCATCACAGTGTAAAGCATCTAAATCAAATGTTTTTATTATTTTGACCTCATGCTTTAGGGGGAAATTGTTATAGGTCAATTTGGGCATCATTCCCAATGACCTGGTTAACTGGGAATCATCTCTAGGACCAATGACTAAGGTTTTATCATTCCCTATCATTTCAAGTTGCTACATTCCCTAAGGCAAGAACAAGACAAATCAAGCATGACTTTCATCAAGCAAAGGTTTCCAAGGTTTGAAGTTTATTATATAGCATATGAGAGCTCACCAATGTTGCCTCTAAGGGGACTAAGTGCGTTGCATATGAATGTAGCCCCATGCAAGGCTACTATGAAAAGCACTTCCTGACATCTATGGGTGAATTGGTCACATTGGGAGCGAAATTATCATTGTTCCGGAATCTCCACTTGGCGAGTGCCTTCTAGAGGAGTTCACATGTGTCAAAGTTTGAATCCAAGTGTCCATTTTACATCTACATGACTGGGAACATGTCTTGCCTATTATTGGAAATTAATTAATTGGAAAAACACCTTCAGTTCATCTATAAATTGAGCACAAATCTGAGTGATTGAGAAGGAAGAATTTGAGTAGATAAATGCTGGAGGATTTTCAATTAAGAGTTAGATTTGTGTAATAGATGCTTGAGAGATTTATACTGTGATGGGAATGAGGATCTTTGCTGGAAGGGTCACTTCAAATCAGTCATTTGGTTGTAACCTCTCCTTCTATCATCGATAAAGAATACAACTTACTTTTCCCTATATGCATCTGTATTGGCTTTGATTTTCCATATTGCAAGATCTTAGTTGAGGTATATTGCTTATGCTTTACTGATTTAGCTAAATAACTTGAGTAAAAATATGTATTATTTCTATCTTCTACTATTTTAGTGTTCTTTCTTGCAGGAAGCATTTTTCCTACAAACCGCTTAAATTTGAAGATACAATGGAAGTGACAGAAGGAGCCATTTAGAAGCACTTGGATTACAAGTAAGCCTATAATCCTTTCTGTGTGCCTATTCTGAGTTAGGAAAGGTAGTTGTATAATATTTAATCTATTGTTCTAGGCTGTCATCTATCTAGGAAAGTGTGTTTTATCCGCAATTCACAATTCTGGCCCAACACACAGTGATACGACCGATTGCATTTTCTATATCAGATGTCATGAAAAAATGCAATGAGACAAGGATAATTTGTGCATTTAGAAAAAGAGATTAATGTTCCCCAACAATGTTGATGGGAGGATGTTGTGCATATATGGTTCCACAATTAATATTTCTAGTGGACCGCATTAATCTAGCTAAATCAAACTCATCATTTCAGATCAAATATTTCATGAGTCCTTTAAGGAAAAAGGGATGAATCCATAAATAGTAATTGGTGCTAAACACAGATCAAGTGAAAAGCGGGTTAAAATGGGAATCATTGGTTGTTCATTCCAAGAAGTGATTGAGGCATGTATCCACAAGTGGAATCAACTTATTCTGCAGGCTGAGATCTTCCAGTCACTCGGTTCCAGCGATATCTTTCAAATTCATCAATTCCAAGTTCCTAATTGTATTTATTTCTTGTATTATAATTCATATCAAAACTGTATAATCCTCATGTCAACATATATATATCATTTAAGAATATTTTGAGGCTTCAATAGTTAATATGCATATTTACTTGGATTGAAACCGTGAAGGTACACCTACATATATGAGCCTATGATATGTTTGTCAACTGTTTAACCGAACAAATCTCCGAAAATCTAAAAAAACAGTGATCTCATTATCACAACTAGACATGGATGATACCTTTATAAAATCTCTTAATAAATCAAGATAAAAAAATAGCAGACCCTTTTCAAAGGGGGTCTATGTCGTTCTTCAGAGAGAACAACCAAAGAATATACAAAAGGGTCAGGAAATAGGGCACAAAATATTTGCACTTGGGACAAATTTGAAGCACATGAGGGTCACATGGAAAGTATTTTTTAAAATAGATGAATTGATGCATTCCTTTCTGAAATGAACCGGTTAGAAGGGAAGAAACTAATTTGGGCTTTAAAACAAACTATGCTTTCTCTCATACAACACAAGTTCTTGGGGGGAATTTGTGAAGGGATCATACTTCCATTTGCATCCTCTCTCAATAATGTTTTTAGGTTGATCGCACCTATACCTCCTTACAATGAGGATATTATGAGGAAAGTTTTCGGATTAATAGTAGAGACCTTTCAGGACTTGGATAACATGGTGGGTCTTACCTTTGGGAGAAAGCTCTGGATTTTGGAAGATATGGCAAAAATCTATACCTATAAAATCATGTTTGACCTAGAGTGTGATGACTAGATTCTTTGAATGTTCCGGTCCTTTTATAGTATTCAGAAACATTATCCAAACATGGTCAAAGCACACATGTAGACCATTTTATCTTTAGTTATGGGAGATTGTGATTCCATTTGAAAGAAGTTACAATCTAAGATGTTGACCATTTGCAGAGAGGAACAGATGGTCTCACTTGCTGCTTATGTGCTAGCCAAAATTTTGGTTTATCATAATATTAGATTTTTCTGGAGACATTTTACCAAGGAGGAACTACTCAGGATTGTGCTAGCCGAAAGGTTGGTTGGGCATAATATTAAATTTTTCTGGAGACAATTTACCAAGGAGGAGTTGCTCAGGATTGGTAGACCATGTAGAAATAATGAGTTAAGGAGGAAGGGTCTTTTCTTCACCTGCAAGGAATGTTGGGAACTTGAACACTCATGCAGGATTGGCACGAAGGAGATGACATAGGTAGAATAGGAGGAGGTTCCCTCTGACTTTTCGGCTAAGGATTATTCCTTTTTAGTTGAGTCCTTAGGTTCTTATGTGGATGCCTTTGAGGAGCATGAGTAGTCATGTGGATTTGATGAAAATAGCCCAAATATGCATTCACATGTGGTAGAGGAGTATGATAAGCAGTCGATTTTTCCCATGAGGTAAGGAGATCGAGGAGCAGATGAGCGACTGATGTTTCAACATAGAAAGAACATAAAGGAGCACGAGTTGGATGATACACTCATTGTTTTGGATGACCCATTTTTGGGGGGTCATCTAGTTGTTGATGTCTAGCCCATGATGGAGGATGAGCAGACACCCTTGGGGCCAACCATTGGTGAGGAGCAGAAATATGTGCGGGCAGCTATCAGGGATGTAGTATGTGCATATATTGTTCATCAGGAGGCGTTAGGACCTGTCAGGACAATTTTGCAAGTTATGTGTGGACCGATCGAGCAGGTACTTTCCGTTGCTATGAGGAAGGCCCTTTTGGAGAGAGTGTTGCATCCATCCTTGGTGTTATCACTATAAAAATTTTCTGAAACTTGGTCAGTTACACTTGTTCCTAAGTCATAATGCTAGATAGGGTTAGAGTAATTTTCATATTTTTAAAGGTCTATATCATGGGTTAAAAGTCTCATTCCATCACCAAACAATGTTCATTAACCTTGTTTCATTCTACAAAGATATTATGCCACGTTTTGAAACCCATTTTTAAAGTTTTTTTTTTCTAAAATTTGATGAATAAGCCATGAAACCACGTTTTCGTAGCGCGCTCAATGTAAAAATTTGATTTTGCGCTACGAAAACGCTGGTGATTTTGAAGCGCAAAAACCCAAATTTGCAAATCATGTGCTACAAAATCAGGGATTCTCAGTTTTTCATTTGAGCTGTCACATCTGTCAAATACAGTTAAATTCCTCATCATTAGGTGTCATCCATGAGTTCTCCTTCACGCATGAACCCATTCATTATAATTATTAGGGGTCATTTGTCATCGATTAGGGGTAAGTTGTCATTGGTCCTTTAAAATTTGAAAACAGTTGGCCGTTTTCGACTTCATTTGTCTCATGCAAGACAATAGTGAATGCATGCTTATGTTTTGAAGAAGAAATTAGTGGTGAAAGACCTGAGTTTACTGAAACAAATTCAAGCGAGGCTGTGAAACTATATTTCAGGCGAGGCGGAACTGAAACAAATTCAAGCGAGGCTGCTCATTCAAATTCAGGTTATATTAGTATTTTCAAAACTTGCTATCAGGTGAGTTTGAAATTCATTGCTGGTAAAAGTAGAATTGTTATCAAGTGAGGCAGAATTGTTATCAAGTGAGGCTAAACTCATTTACCAAGTGAGCCAGTTCATTCAACAGGAAGCTCTGATTTCTAATTTTCTAATTTGCTGAAGACATAGGGTTTTCAGAGGGATTATCATAGATTTTTGAAGATACAAGGTTTTCAAGAAAAAAATGGCAGAAGAAAGGAGTCATAGGTCTGGTCATTTCCTAAGAACAGAACCTGAAGGTGTAGAAGCCCTTACAAAAGAAAAGTCTGTTGAAGAAGCCTTTAAGAAAGTAGGTTGTTGGAGGTTTTGTGAAAAACTTCAAGGAGGTCACACTCAAGTCACCAAAGAATTCGCCATAAAATTCATAGGATAAAACTCAAAGATTGGATTCCTCAATTTACCAATTTCTCTTGAAGTGATATAAGCAGTTACAGAAATTCCGAGAGGAGAAGACAGGTGGTTTAAAAAATTCAAGTTTGACATGGTACCCTGAAAAATCTTTCTAAAACCAGAGTTTACAGAGGTTTACT
Source organism: Pinus albicaulis (assembly GCA_034641835.2). Taxonomy (NCBI): domain Eukaryota; kingdom Viridiplantae; phylum Streptophyta; class Pinopsida; order Pinales; family Pinaceae; genus Pinus; species Pinus albicaulis. The sequence goes on along the minus strand of CM076579.1, from coordinate 817,597,342 downwards.
TGAAAAAAGTTGTGCCAAGAATTTATGTCAAAGATACATTTTCCAATCTGCTATACAATATTCAGAGGTACTTCACCTACGAAGGGAGATACCACAAGAAAGAAAACAAATATTGGGCTGAATTCCCCTTTTTGAGTAGAATTGGGATTGAAGGAACAGGTGTTAGTCCTCAAGCTAAAGAAAAAACTCCATCAAAGATTACTGCCCCTATAGAAACAAAGTCAGGAAGATTTGTTAAGCTCAAGCCTCGGAAACAAGTTAAATAAAAAATGATAAGAACAACATTGAATATCCAAGATACTCCTAAATCTGCACAAAGAAAGAAAACTCTGGTTAAGGAGACAATTCTAGAACAGTCAACTAGTAAAATAGATCAAAAAAATTTTACTAGGAGTCAAAGGTTAAAGGAAAAGGGTAAGGTTGTAGTTACATAGGGGTCAAGAGGTAATTTGAATGATATACTTCAAGCTATTGACATTGAAGAGTCTCCCCTAGTACAAGTAGAATTCATCAAACTGGATACAGGTGGCAGCAAATAAAAGAAATTGAAGACATCCAAAATGTTAGATTTTCAGGATGAAGTGGCAGAGTTTATCTTTAAGCCTAGAAAATCCTCAACTAGGCACTCCAAGAAGTTGAAACAATTAGACATGGAGAAAGATCAAACAGGAGGTGAAAGTGCTAATGTTTTTAAAGAAACCACAAATACATCATTTTCAATGCCTGAAGAAGACAGAAACAAGGTTTTCAATATTCAGAAGGCTTAAGAGGAGATTAGAAGACCTAGAAATATAGCTAGCACAGTTTGAAGATCAACCACAGCTAAAATAAGTGCAAACAGTAAGTGTCATCCTTTAACAAATTTTTGAGGTTATGCGGTAATATCTCATTTTTGGAGCCGTTTAAAGTTGATGTTTATGGGTTATGAAAGCTGACATACACTTGGAAATATAGTATTAAAGGGTTGAAAACTAAAATTTTGGAAGGAAGCTATGAAAAGTGAAGACTCAGCAGTTTCGTAGTGCGCTACGAAACTGCTGAAGGTGACACACAACAATTTCGTAGCGCGCTACGAAACTACAGTAGGATGTAGTTTGAATCATTTTTGCAATTTTCAAAGGTGAAAAGGGTTTGGTTTTGAGCTTTGATGCTGGTGGGAGGTATATATAGAATATAAATGAAGATCCAGGAGTTTTGGCACATAACAATGGAGGTTTGAAGCGTGATTTTAAAAGGAAAAGTCTGCACTACGAAAACAACAGACTCAACAATTTCGTAGCGCAGTAGTATTGATAGTTTTTGCACCATTTTGGAGGTTTAGGATTTGCATAGCTAGAAGGTCGAATTCAAATGAAGGTTATAAGACATATGCCACATGTTTTGAGCACCAGTTCTTCAACAGTTGGTTCAAATGGACAGAAATGAGGCATTCAACTATTATACAGGGAACATGCTCCTATTTTGTAGGAATGGATAAGAAGCAGGTTGATGGGGTCTAACAGCAAGAAGATAAACAACATCATGGTTGAAGTCTAGAAGAAATAATTGTTAAGCATAGTTTTTAATGATTAGATAAGGTTACTAAAGGTTGTTAAGATATAATAAATAATGTTTTAGTCCTATTTGTATTAGGACTGTAAGACAAACAATTTAACTATTAGTTTGTAAATGAAGTTTGTTTAGAAGTTGATAGGTGTCAAATTCGAATTTATTCTCAAATGTTTGGAAGGAATCCAAGGATGTAATGACCACTATATAAGAGGGAAGAAATCGAATTGCATAAGGTTGGAATTTTCATTGAACAATAATACTTTTTGTGATATCAGAGAACTGTGCTTTTATCTTAATACAGAGAGTTTTGTTTCATCACTCAGGATTCAAAAAGGGTTATGGATGTTTGATTGTCTCATGATGTTTCTATTTAAATTACTTGCAGTGGCATGAATTTATGTTACTTATAATTCATTGAAGGTGCTCTAACTTCCTTCATATGTTCATGAACTATGTTTATTATCTGTCCTACTATTCTATCTATGCATCTAAACCCTGAAATTCCCTGACTTCCATATGAAACTGATATTTATGTTTTGTGAAAGCACATTTGACTCCATTTACCCAATAGATGTTTGTTGATTATTATTACAACCAATTATTCACTTTATTCAGTTTATTCATAGAGTTAGTCATCTGATCTTTATGTTAGTATGAATCCTTTGTCGAAGTGTACGAAAAAGGACCACGTTAGCTACGCATAACTAATAGCCCTAACAACAAAAGTGGCTGCCAATATCTTTAGATCTGCGGTTAGTTAGACATAAAAGAGCTGCAAAAACCAGATCTATGCATGGAAAGACATTAAGCAGAAAAAATAAGGGTTTGCTCCATATACCAATAGACAAGACAAGAACAATTTTTGAAAGAATTTTTATATTAATGGGGCACCTAGGAGGAAAACAAGAAGGCGTATCCAATTCTCCTTAGTGGGATGGGTTCTTGGAAGTCCTCAGCACTTCAGATCTAAGATTTCTCTCTCTTGTTGGTGTAGAAAACCCACTCAAAGAATGGAACTCAAAGGGAGCTCACACAGCAAATGGTAGAAAATGGTGACCAAGTGTAAGTGTATAGATCCAGAGTAATCTAATAGGCAACAAAAGGTGAAGAATGGTAGGAAAAACCCTCCTATTTATAACAAAATATTGGGTCATTCTAGATCTTGGTGCATGGGTTAACCAGATCTAGATCCACTTTTCATGGAATATTTTATTATATTTGTTGGAGGGAAAAGGTATTTGACTTAGGTCAAATCCCTTAATTTGTCAAAAATAAATAAATAAATGATTTATTTATCTTTTTAAGGAAGCGGTTAGAAGATAATCAAATAAATAATGATTTATTTAATTATTTAAGGAAGTGGTTGAAAGATAAATAAATAAATAGTGATTTATTTAATTATTTGTGGGTGATTTGGTCATATTTAACAAGGAATATCATCTAAATAAGGTTTAAATGATTATTCCTAGAAAATAATAAGATAAATAAAGGTTTATCTAATTAATTTCTTTGATTTTGGGTTAAACATGACTGGGAATAATAATTAAATTATAGTTTAATTAATTATTCCATGAGGAAAATCAAACAAATATAGGTTTGTTTAATATTTCCTTTTGGGGTTTCCTGTTTTAACATAGTGAAGGCAATTTTACTTAGGGTAAAATTGGTCTTACATGGTGTACTTGGGTCCATCTAATGAGAAGAGGTTAGATGACCAAAAAATGGTGTAACAGATCGCCCCCCAGCATGCGAGTGTCAGGAGCAAATCGTATGACCGAAGTACGTTGTAAGAACTCAATCACTAGACAACAAAAGGGAAGTCAGAGAGAGAAATGCATGGTAGATAGCGTGCTGAAGGACTAGACCCTGAGGAGACGAGACTCGCAAGTGCAACAAGTCTATTTTTATGAGAGGGTACATGTGCTGAAGGTGGCGGGGGAGGCATACCTATGCCCGCCGAGACAAAGTGCAAAAGAATAGTGTGTCCAGTAAACAAAGGACCGAACCATAAAGTACAGCTGGCATAATCATGAGCCAGATAAGAATACAATGAGGAATCCCATATACATGTTGTGCCTGGGATAACAGCCAGGACTTGTACAATAATATCTGAGTACATGAGATACAAACACAACCCAAATGCCCCCTGTAAATGGGGAAGGGCTCAGAAAATCTGACTGATACATGCAAGTCAAAGAGGTGTTGCAAGTGGCTACGGTCAACATCATCAAATAGCTGGAGCTGCATCGAAGGCTGCAAGGAAGAGGTCATCCGGGCATGTGGGGGGCTACCTGCAGGGCCACCCCCTCATGAAGATTGAGACATCTCACACATACCCGGGAATCATCAAGAGCTGCTGCTGGATCACCGGACCATCAAGTATACGAATCTCGAACATTCTGAAAGGAGCTGGAGAAACAATCAAGTCAAAGGGAAATGAGAGATCCCTTTGCCTGATCCGAGGCACCGAACAAGAGTGGAAGCTGGAACCAAGGTACACTGCTCTCTAGACCTGGCTTCTGGAAAGAATGAGTTGATGTTGACAGAAGGAGGTCCGCTATAGGTGAGGCAATGAGACATCCTCAACTAGAGCACTAGAGAAAATAGTGGAGCGACGGACAGACTGACACTAATGATGATGGTGAAATGGAGAGGACTGAGTAGCGAATGGACGACTTCCCTTGTTAGAGCATAAAGGGCATGAATGACATGGCAGCAACTGACACGATATCAGAAGGGATAGGGGACAGTGGAACTAAAGGTCATAATGTGCGACACAAGAGAGAGACCAAGAAATGAAGGATGGAGGGCTATAGTGGGGTACAAAGGGACTCGGTATAGACTCCATGGAGGGAATGATGACTCAACTTGGATGCTCTAAACAAGGGAAACTTGATGGTGCTGCCACATAGTAAAGGCCCCAATGGGGGACGATGGAAACATGAGTACAAGATGGGAACTCATGACGAAAATCGACACGAACAAAGACAAGTAAGGAGGCAAGATGGTGCCCCAAGTACAAGTGTCGTAAGTGAGGAAATTCAATTTTAAGGAGAGGTGAAGTGACCCTTCTTGGACAAAATGTGTCCTGGTGAAGTATTAGATCACAAAAAACTAACAGATACCCATTTGAGGGCTCGGTGAGAGCTTTCCAACAGTGCAGACGGTTCGTCAAACGGGGCTACGGTGTGGTCGCAGAAGTCGAAAGAAGAAACAGGGGTTCTCTTTTAATAAGGCAGTTTTCCCTCCAATATCACTCATTTGCTATTGTTGCTGTGGTGAATGTGGAGAGGAGAGAAGGCCCTAAATCTTGCGGCGAATGTAGTGGACAAACCGACCATTGGAATCGAGATTCGTCAGTTGCAGGTAAGAGGCCTAACCTTTCTCTTGCATTTTGATGGATTAAATTTTCAGTTTAGGGCCCAGAATCCCAGAAACAGCCCCTCTTTCATCTCTATGGCCGGGTCGCACTTTCTGGGCCAAAAAGTGCGACCTGTCCCAGAAATGGGCAGAAAAATGTGACCTCGGAGATGAGGGGGTTTTGGTGCTATTTTATGGCTGGAAGTTGGGTTTTGGTGTTTGGTTATGGTTTTCCCGATCTGTAAGCTGAAAAAAATTATGTGTTTTTGCAGGTATGGCAGATTTACGGGTTAAATGGAGAGAAAGAGATCTGGGGACACTACGGGCAGAGATCCAGGAGGATCAGGGCGTCTGTCATGTATTGGCCAGATTTGGGGTTCTCAAGTTTTTGGAGAACCCTTTGATGAGAGCAGGAGAACCATTATTGGCCCGGATTATCAGTTACTGGGATCCAGATCAGGAGGTCTTTGTAGTGCAGGGGCACAGGATCAAACTGATGGTCCAGGACGTGTATTTCCTGACTGGTCTCCCGCCACTGGGGATGGTGGGAAAAACACAGCCAGTATTGCCACAGGGGTGGCATATCATGGATTTTGTGGAGCGTCATTGTCGACTGGGTCTCCAAGTCAAGGGGACTCGAATACCGAACGGGGATCTAGAGAGGCTAGAAACCCGTGCAGTGGCTACAGCTGTGCTGCATATCCTGGGCAACCAAGCGCTCCATCCCATCACTGGGGGGCAGATGATGATAGTGGAGAGTGTGCTGGGTGGGACCTACTATGGGTGGGCCCAAATGATGTTGGTGTCGCTAAAGCGACAGTTGTCACTATGCAGGCGGCAGGTGAACCATGATTTCTCATATGGGACTTTGTTGTGCGCCTTCTTCTTTGAGAAGATCCCGACCTTGAGGCCTCGTGTACGGCTTCCAGATGGGGGCCCGAGAGAGCCCAAGATGCGCCATTGGGGATGGCTACTGTGCAGAGGAGGAGGGGCGTTCGGGCGAGTGTTTCGACCTGAGTTTTTTTCCCATTGGGATCAGATGCCATTGTACATAGACGACTATCCCTATAGTGGGATGAGCTACTGTGGAGATTCGGACCTGCCACTTCCGCCTGGTCGAGTTTGGGGGCCTGATGGTAAGTGACAGATTGCTATTCTTATCTGGGCATGTTAAAGTTTTTTGAATAGTAATTTAGGGTACAGATTCATGTACTTTTGGTATGCAGATATAGCACCGGTAAAACCGACCGGATATATGGGATGACCGGCAGCATCTGGAGCTACAGGTCCGAGTGGGTCGAGAGTGGCACATAATGAGGATGCAGCCGCCCTGCTGGAGGACATCCGCCATAGATGCGAAAGGTTGTTGACCGGAGTAGCAGAGCGCGGGTGGCAAGACTTAGATGACCAGTTCATAGAGCCATGTGTTGGTCTACCCTCGGAATGGCGAGGTGTCATGCGGCGCATGGCGATGGCCGGTCAGGCGATGCGTGATCTACATGCTGCAGGGGCAGAGCCATTGGCCCGGGATCCTCCAGATAGTGATTAGGGGTGGGGCATGTGGTGCCCCCTATTATGTATGTAGGGACAGGTGGTGCCCCTAGTTTTGGGTTTTTTTGTAACATGCTATGGGCATGTCATATGTATCAGAGTAGATGGACTCTAAACACATGTTTTGCGACACATATTATGGATATGCATCGTTTTTTGATGGTTCTGAATGTTATTGTCTTGTATGAAATGTGTGTGATAAATGCCAATCTAGAACATGGTTTGCAATACTATCTACATAGTGATTCTGTTCTCGAGGTACATGGTTGAAAGTTATGGTTTCAAATGCACGTATCAAGAGTTTCACTCGTAAATAGCGTCTAAACAGCACAAGGTTATGCACACGATAAACACCATTTAGTTGCATTACAAGAAGTAGGGAATCCAAACGAACGTGCAGATGGAGGATGCGATGAAAGAGGGCATCGGCTAAGAGACCACGCACTGCATCATATTCGTCCTGATTTTTGGTGGCAGAACCAATGCAGACCCCGTTAGAAATAACAAGGGCATGCAAGGGGGTGAAGATGGCCCAACCTGCCGAGGCTAGATTCCGGGAGTAACGACTTGCACCATTGGCGTAACCGATAAAGGGTTTGGACGGGGGGTCCTGCGAAATGGTGTGACAAGAAAACAAATGAGGGGAGGAGAGGCAATGACGGCAGCGTGAGTGCACAGAAGTCATCGGGCGACAACCGTGGGAGGGAGTGCAAGGAGCAGGATGACTACGACTCATATACAAACTAGAGGGTGGTATATGAGGGCTATCGGAAGTATGGTGAGGACTCGGGCTGCGGAGGTCAACAGAGACACGGGTGGAGTGATCTCGTGTATGGGTAGGAAAGGGGTGGTCAAGGGACACAATAGGGGAGGATGCAGGGGGGCTAGGCTCCAAGTGTCTCGCAGAGGAGGATAGGTAAAGAATGGTTACAGTAGACTCCGTCATCTGAACATCAGGGGGGGGGAATGTCGATGGGAGCGGGGGGATCCTCAGGCTGACCTGAAGCATACTGCGCGAGGATGGGAGAGGCGGATTGATTTTGTTCAACCTCATACTCTCGGACCACCTCTAAAGAGGCGCGGTAATGCGTCAGGTGAGGAAAATGGTGGGAGTAATGGCCATGAACGCCGCACAAAGCACAGGGTTTGTTGGTGCGGAGAGTCTTGGGGTTCTTGGTTATGGACGAAGAAGGAATGGAGGCTTCAGGGACCGTAGACTCATGGAACGCAACTTTAACAATGGGCTGAATACGGGGCAACTCGGGACAAGCATGGGTGGCATGGCCGGTGACATCACATAAGGCACAAGGCTTTGCGGGCGGAGGAGGGGCCAGGTCAGTCATGGTGGTCTTGTCTTTGGGTGCCCCCTTGCGGGCTTTACCTTTCTTTCCGGGAGCCATCACGACAGGAGAAGGGTCCTATGGAGGTGCTGGGGGCACAGTGGCAACGGAGGAAGCGAGGGGGACCGGTTGAACCGGTGTCAAAGCCATATAGGGTTTGGGGTGACTAGGAGGGGTGGCGGCTGGGGGATCAAGGTACCAGACCAGAATGCCCAAGGTCAGGTTAGGGAGAGAGAGGGTGGCCATGACAGGGACAAAATATACTCCAGGAGGGGGAGCCAGGAAAGGTATCTGCCCAGCAGGGAAATGACCAGGAGGGACGGCTCCGAGATGGTTAAGGCCTGGGGGAACCGATCTAGGAGGATAAAGGGGTTCAGGGATACCAGCTGTAGGGGGAGGGCCAGAAGGAGGAGGTCCGGCTGGCTTAGATGAATGGCTAGGAGCGGGTTGCGGAGGGTGAGGGGGAGGTTGCTGACTAGCCGAGGCAGGCCGCTTATGGGCAGCCTGAGACGCTTGCATCATGCAAACATTCGATAAGCTGGGATCAGTGATAGGAGGAGGGGGAAGGTTAGGGAAAGTTCCAAGCAGGGAGGAATCTTTGTAAACGCCGGGGGAGACACTGGTCAAGGAATCGATGGTTTGCTTGTTGGCTACAGAAGAGATGGTCGTCTCAGGTGAGGTCTGAGATTTTGGCTCATGATATGTCAACTGGTCAATGGTGACTATCTTTCCATTATGGGGGAAAGACATCTTGCGAAAAATAGCGGATGGGACAGCAGACATAGCATAGGTGTAGCTTCGCCCCAATAGAATGTTGTAATCTAGCGGGGCGTCGATGACTTCAACGTCAATGCAAACAGTCTTACCGGCGAGGGTGATAGGACAATTACGAAATAGGCCAATGGGCTGGGAGGCATGGCCGTCCCACGCTCGAAGGGTGATCGTGGAAGGGGCCAACTCAGGGGATCCGAGTTGCTTCCAAACTGAAGCAGACATCATGCAGGTGGATGCCCCCTCATCAATTATGCACTGGGAAACGTTGGCGTTCCAAATTTTGACTGGGATTTGGCAGGCGACGGAAGGAGGGAGAGGAGGATGGTCCGATTGAGTGTCGTCGAAAACAATCATTTGGTCATCAGCAGGATCTACAACTCCCACGGCAGATAGTAGAGCCTTCTTTTGGGAAGGGCACGACTGGAGGAGTTCCAATGTGGAAATGGCAGCAGGAGATTGCGCCAAATCATCTACTATGCTATATGAATGGGCAGCTCGACCGGAAGCAGCGTTTCGACGTAATGGTCCCTTAGGAATCTTGGTGTGGACCTCAACTCTGGGTTGAGGGATATGTAAGGGGCCACTGGGTGACGAAAGAGGCTCTGGAGAACCTGAAGAAGGAGGCTCGGGAGCAGACTGAGCAGGAGGCTTGGAGTACTGGCGAGACCGAGTTTGAAGGTGAAGATCGACGGACGGGTTAGGATCAGAGTGCATCATAAGGATCTGGTAATCAGAGGAACCGGAAAGGGAAGGGGGGGTGGTTACTTGGCTGTCGGGCGGTTGGGTAGCCACGAATCCTTGCTGAGGGAAAGGATCAATAAACACGGCTGGCTGGGTAGTGGCCACATTAGGAGGAGCATGAGGGGAGGCGTGTTGTCTGCGCAATGTGGCTTGAGACTCCCACATCTGCCGCATCTGGGGTAAGAGGGGAAAATCGTGGGTGTAATGACCATAAACACCGCAACACGAACAAGGCTTATTTGTGCGAAGCGGCCTGTCCGGCTTGGGCTGAGTGCCCTGTTGCTGGTTAGCAGTGTTAGGGTCAACACCTTGAGGATTGGGTCCACGAGTACCAGGGGTAGATTGGTTTGGATTGCCTCTCCGCCTTCTTTGAGAAGAAGGGGGATTAGTCACGCCCTGCTGTGCAAATACTTGCCCTGGAGGGGGCTGTAGGTGCTGTTGCGGGTTTGGAGGAGGCAAGGGAGATGGAAGCGCATATGCTGGAGGAGCTGGCGCACCAGGCTGCGGATAAAGGTAATGGTTAGGTTGGGAAAAATTGAGGTAAGCAGGAGGTTGGGCAAAAGGAGGAGGCATGCCGTATCCTGGATACATGCTACCGGGAGGGGGAAGAGTGCTGGAGGAGCTGGCCCCTCCCTGAGGGGGACCATAGCCCATAGGAGGTTGAGCGTATGGATGGGAAAGGGCTCCAACGATACCGTCGGCGGAATGAGATGCCCCCGGGGCGTTAGCGCCACCGGGCCTGGGGATGTCAGGAAGAACGATATAAACATAACCAGATTGAGCGTAGATCAGGTCATATTTCAAGGCTATTTGGAGGGTGGCTTCTTCAGTTTGAGGAAAATGGGAGGCGACATCTTTGCCGATGGGAGCTGGAAGGGTGCGAAGGAACCAGTCCATATAAACCCGATCTTCGAAGGGAGCGGCTCGACATAAGCTCTGTCTTCTTCGCCATTCCTGAACATGGGCGGAAAGGCGGGTTGAAGAGGATTGCTTGAAGGAATTCAAGAGCTCCGTGCCAGTTTCGTATCGGAGAGGGAGCTGGAAATAAGACAAAAAGGCTTGGGCAAGGGTCGCAAAGGTGGTATGGGAAGAGGTGGCTTGTTCAACATACCATTTAGAAGCTTCGCCGGTAAGCATGCGTTGGAACAAATGAAGACGGATGGAGTCATCAGTAATGGAATTGGAGGAACACCACATGTGGAAAGATCGGACATGATTGGTTGGATCTTCTCCAGCTTGGCCTTCGAATTTAGGGATGTTGGAAGGGAGCTTGGTTGGCATGGCAGGCCAACCAACATCGTGGCGGATAGGGTCATTGATCAACTGATTGAAATTGGGGAGGCTGAGGCCTGCAATGTATGGTAGCAAGGGGGTGGCCGGGGTCGTTCCTGTGGCGGTTCCGTTAGTAGTCGGGCCGGCATTAGGGTCGGGAGAACCGCTAGCGTTAGGCCCTGGACCAGACATGGGGTAGGGGGAGAACCAGGAGGAGAAGGGGAACCCGATGAATCAAGAGAGGAGTCGGAGTGCGGACTCAAAGGAGGACTGGCTCGACGACGGCAGGTCAGAGCAGGTCGATCGACCGGAAACTGAGGGTGAAGGCCAAGAAGTCTCCGGGAAAGGCACCTTGGGGGCGCAATGACGACAGGAAGAAGGAAACCGACAGGGGCAGAAAGGGACAGAATCAAGTGAGGTCAAGGGCAGAAAAGGTGCAGTGACAATTGATTTTAGAGTCTTTGCCAGGCGGTGTTAACCAGGCGCTTCTTCACTTAGGGTCGGTGTGTGGCGTGCGTTAATTTTAATTTTTAAACCCTTTCCGTTTTGAGAGCAAGAAAAAGTGTGCTGCGTAACTGAAAATAAATCTGCAGAGAACAGTATATAATGCTGAAATAACAGAAAATTAACAGCTACTTGTGCATCTATCTAACCCAAGAAGGCGGGTCTCTCAAAACTAATCTAAAAAAAGGGAAAAATCTAGGCAAAACACACGGAAAAGAGGCCAATAGATCTAAGGTCAAAAGGGACAGGGATCTAAAGGATAAAGCTGCTGAAAAGAGGTGCAGATCACAGCCAAAAGACAGAGGCAAGGTGGCTGGAAAAAGGAAGGAAATCAGCAAAAAACGGAGGGGGCAAGGTGGAGGCCCTAAAAGTAGATCCAAACAAATCTTCAGGAGGTGATTTGAGAGGTAGAAGAGCTGATTTCAATGGATCTGAAAGGGAGGTAGCAGATCTGGAAAAAAAGGAGGCTGAAGCTCTGAAAAACAGACGGCTGAAACAACTAAAACTCTTCCACAAAAAGTGGAGGGTACTAAAGCCCTAGGGGGCTAAGTTCCCACTTAGATGAGTAAAAATAGATCAGAACTTGGTCAAAGCGGGCTGAGACAGAGGCTGGAAAACCCTGACAGAAGCTTCAGCAAAACCTAAAAAAATTACAGAAAAATCACTGAAAAACTGGCAGGTCGCAGGTTCTGACCTGTTTTCAGTGCAGGTCACAGAAAAAAGGCTGAAAAGTGCGACCTGGAGGTCCAGGTCGCAGGTTATGGGCCAAAAAGTGCGACCCCCCGTTCCGGTTGTTTCGGCGGCAGATTTTCAGAAAAGTTGTCGTCTCAGTTGCGGCTGGTGTCGCTTACCTGCGCAATAGGGCCAGAAACACATGGAAGTTAGAAATTTTAATGTTTTAGGGTTTTATGTGAGAAAAACAACATAAAAATAGGAAAAATAAACAGCTGAAAAGAAACCCTAGGGTCTGAAGTAGCTGGATATGCAGGAATATGAAAAACGACAGTGGTCATAATTTAAAACCCGTGTGGAGTCGCCATTTGTTAGTATGAATCCTTTGTCGAAGTGTACGAAAAAGGACCACTTTAGCTACGCATAACTAATAGCCCTAACAACAAAAGTGGCTGCCAATATCTTCAGATCTGCGGTTAGTTAGACATAAAAGAGCTGCAAAAACCAGATCTATGCATGGAAAGACATTAAGCATAAAAAATAAGGGTTTGCTCCATATACCAATAGACAAGACAAGAACAATTTTTGAAAGAATTTTTATATTAATTGGGCACCTGGGAGGAAAACAAGAAGGCGTATCCAATTCTCCTCAGTGGGATGGGTTCTTGGAAGTCCTCAGCGCTTCAGATCTAAGATTTCTCTCTCTCGTTGGTGTAGAAAACCCACACAAAGAATGGAACTCAAAGGGAGCTCACACAGCAAATGGTAGAAAAGAGTGACCAAGTGTATAGATCCAGAGTGATCTAATAGGCAACAAAAGGTGAAGAATGGTAGGAAAAACCCTCCTATTTATAACAAAGTATTGGGTCATTCTAGATCTTGGTGCATGGGTTAACCAGATCTAGATCCACTTTTTATGGAATATTTTATTATATTTGTTAGAGGGAAAAGGTATTTGACTTGGGTCAAATCCCTTAATTTGTTAAAAATAAATAAATAAATGATTTATTTATCTTTTTAAGGAAGCGGTTAGAAGATAATCAAATAAATAATGATTTATTTAATTATTTAAGGAAGTGGTTGAAAGATAAAATAGTGATTTATTTAATTATTTGTGGGTGATTTGGTCATATTTAACGAGGAATATTATCTAAATAAGGTTTAAATAATTATTCCTAGAAAATAATAAGATAAATAAAGGTTTATCTAATTAATTTCTTTGATTTTGGGTTAAACATGACTGGGAATAATAATTAAATTATGGTTTGATTAATTATTCCATGAGGAAAATCAAACAAATATAGGTTTGTTTAATATTTCCTTTTGGGGTTTCCTATTTTAACATAGTGAAGGCAATTTTACTTAGGGTAAAATTGGTCTTACATGGTGTACTTGGGTCCATCTAATGAGAGTAGGTTAGATGACCAAAAAATGGTGTAACACTTTATTTTCAAATCATTAACCTATTGAGAGAGCCCTCTCAGGTTGAGGAGGCTAAGCCTCAGCTAAAAGTTGGTTTGAAATAGTTACTCAAGGTATTCTTGACTAGAAGCCTATCAAGGTCTGATTTTGAGATAACACTTGGGTCTACCTTGTGACGAGGTTCAGAGAGGTGTAGTGGCAACCAACATAGCTATAGTGTTTCCCGGCAGTAACCCTCTCTAGGAGTACATAGAAACAACATGCAACATAGTTTGGACACTCGTACCCATTGTAGGGAGAGAGGCAGGGATCTCTTCGTGGATATTGTCGATTGACCAGGTAGAGAAACATGAGTTAAGTTTGAACCAACATCAACATAGTATAATTGATCCTTACATTGGATTCTATGCCTTATATTGGTGGGATATCATGATTTGATATCTTATTGATTGTGTGATATTTTTAGTTAGGGGCGTAGTACAATGGGGACCCTTAGACATGTTAGACACTATGTGCCCTAATTGGCAGTGGGATACAAGGCGACAAATCTTAAACATTCCATCCCAGCATCAGGAGAGTGGGATGGGAATTGGATTTAGTTAATGGTTGGACTGGAGAGAGGTGATGACTTGGTATTATTTTGATGGGGAAAAAACTATAGCTGGAGGTAGATCATAGTCAGAGCTAAAGGGCTTGGTCGATGATTGGACATGGTGGCAATGGGATCCATGTGGATCTACTTGTGTCAGGTTGATTCACAGATGGGCATGGGATCCAAGTATTTGGGGATCTAGTCATGTTTGGATTGCTTGGAGGAATTATGTGGACCAGTGGTTCATATCAAATCATGGTATCAATTTACATACACCTCTTTACTGGAAAAGTGCGGGTTGATTGAGGGCAAGCAATCTTGGGGTGGGAGGATTTTTCATGTCCCATTTTTTATTTTTCTCTATAGTACAACCAGGGTGTATTTCTAGGGCATGGGATGGTTAGGTCATTGGAGTAGGCTTATGGAATCTGTGGTTTTGATGGAGTTTTGAGGAGTTTTTATGGTATTTGATGGCATTCACTTGGCATATTTCATCATCCACACAGTTTTCCTTTCATTTCGACAAATTCCAAAAATTAACATTATTATGGGGCCTAACTTAATTAATTATGCTCATGGTGGAATTCTGGGGAGATTAATTGATGGAACACCTCAATGTAATATCTCATTGGAACCAGAACGAGAATATCTATAGGATGGTATGCTAAGAAGTGACTTCCAGCAGTGAAAGAGAGTATGGTGGCCAATTTACCATTTTCCCACATTAAAAAAGATATTTTAACTATGGGAAATGTGTTCAATGATTAAAATAATAATAAAATAAGAGCTTCTAGAGGGGTTCATCAAATCTATAAAAGAAATGTAATTAGCATCTAGTATAAACAAAACTAGATAAGCAAGGTAAACCAAATATGAAAAAGGTAATAAAAGGAATAAGATACTTATCTTTGGAAATTGGTGAGGGCTCCCTCTTAATCCAATTTTGAGGGATACCTATAACTTAAAAAAAAATTGGTGCATACATCTGAAAATTGCAGGGTTCTCTTCATATGTGGGAAGGAGGAAGTCTTCTTGATCTGTTGGTCAAGTTCTACTTTTGTTTGGGCAACTTTTACCAGCATTGATCAAACTTGTTTTGGTACATTTTTTACTTTCTTTGACTAAACTTAGACCTATTTTGGAAGTCCTCATTTATTAGCACAAGGATTGAGGCATTCTAGGCATGTTGATTGTATCTGACTGCAGGGTTTGACCGCAAACCTTCTCTCTTTGTTGACCAGGTTTGACTATTATTTTTGGGCCTATTTTGACTGAGGTTTGACCAAGATCTTGGAGGGAAATTTAATCACCGATTTTTGGACTGGTTAGGGCACATTTGACTGTTGTTGACATTGAAATATTTGCAAACTTTGACTTTGACCAGTTTTTTTGAACATTTTATGACAATATAATAAGAAGAACTTGAAAGGGTTTTCCCCCTTGTGGGGTTTTTCATTGATATTTGACCAATTCTTGTGTCTCTTATCATGAATACTGATTGTCTCTTAATGTACATTAAATTTAAAATTCTATCTACAATTGCTATTTACTACTAGAAGATTCAGTTAATAACTAATTGAAGTTAATAACTGGGCTAAAGTAATTGTAACAACATATAAGAGTGGAAAATTAACATTTAAGTCCTCCAATCTAGTATTGATGTCATTATTTTTCACTTGAAGAATTGGCCCCTACAACTTCTTGTACGTAGGGAATACACTTATAGCTCAAGCTCACAATGGGGACAATAGTAGAAACATCAAACACTGATTGGAAAAATGGATTAGTCTTTGTAATTTTCAAAAGTATGCTTCTCAAGAAAATACCTTTCCCCACATCTTTCTTCATTTATCTTCTCCCTTTTTTCAACCTTCGATCAAATGGAAGGTTTTGCCCCATATTTTTAGGTCTTGTAGGGTGAAGTATGTGGCCTCTTCCCATAACCATTCAAAGTGCATTGTGACAATTTTCAGGCACTTAGTTGGTCAATCAAGTCTCGATCTTGGTCGACTCCCTCAATGGGTGGCTTAATCAATGGTGAGAAACATATAAAGAAAGGTGAATTTACCATAAAATTTCAAGTTTTAACAATTGATACTAAGGATTACCTTGGGTGCATTTCATTTTGATGTTGAGCTCCTTCTTTGTAATATTCATTTTTTCAGGATTGCTCATAAAGTATGCATCAAAAACGCATTTCCAACAACATATGCAATAAAATACTGCAATGGACTCTTGGATCCCATAAAATAATCAATATGAAATATAATACAAGAATAGAGCTGAAACAAATCAAACTAGGTGGGCTAAACAGATCTCCCACACCTAGGATGACCAAAAAGTGCTAAAACCCCAAGACTGCAAAATGCCGGATCAGTTGCTCAAGGGACTGCACAGTCTAAGAGAGGGTTTACACATAAAATGATAGGAGAAAAGTATATCTACTCATTTATTGACAAATAACACTGAAGAGCATATATCTAAGATCCTTATACAAAATACAAGATAACCTAGCAAGGGTTTCTTGTCAAACACTCTGCATACAAAATGGGAGATTCAGTAATTTACTGAATAACCACTACAACACTAAATTACATGAGTGTAGAAGGCTTAAATATGTCATATCTGATTTAGATCCCTCAAGGGCTTACTCCCATAAAAGGGTGAACCTCTTAATCACAAGGAAACTCAACAACGGAGCCACCAAACCATGCAATGAGCACTGCCTCCAAAATAACACATTCCCTAGAAGAAACAACGTTGGGAATGTATGGGAAATGTGTGGTATGATACCAAAAATCTGAAATAAACTCTGGAGCTCTCCAAAAAAATCTCTCAAGTGAAGGAAACCTTCCTCCAATGAGAAACTAGCTCAGAAGCCGGGATTTCAATCCCTTCCACTGCTACACCCAGCAACACTACACAATCTCCGGAAAAGTTCTGTTGTTGTAGATGGCTGAAGCTTGGCCTGAAAACATGATTTGGAATGATTAATTCAAACTCTCCCAATGAGCTCCTCAAAGGAAAGAGGTGGGATTCCCACCCGGGAACACCCAGTGCTAAACAGCACTTCAGCTTCGCTAAGCAGCAAAGCAGCAAAAATTCTTGGCAGACAAGAATTATAAATATACAACATGATCAATAATGCTTCCATCCTCTTCCTTATATAATATTTTGTTTTTCTTTCCCTTGTCCCCACTCACTTAGGTTACTTCTAACCCAATTTATATCTCCCTCCAAAATTGCATTATCCCTCCTAGGATTCCTCCTCCACTAAAACTGTGCTGTTGACTTATTCAAAGCAGCTTCAATTTAACCTTGTTAACACATGGAGGTGTCTTATTGAGCTAGAAAGAGTGTCCCATTTCACATTTGGAGTATTTTATTCCTCCTTAGGAGAATTATGGGCTTTTCTACCCATTTATTTACCGGCTACAACTGCTGCTTACTCTAATGTTCCATTTACCTTGGAGGCTAAAATTTTGGAACATTATAGTCCTCCCCTCCAAAATATTTTCTTGTCCTCAAGAAAATGCATAAGGAGAAAAAAATCTCTCCCCTTCCTCATGTGGCATCCATCAATAGCCTCCATAACTACATCAAGAGAATCTGCAAATAAATTGTCGTCCAATGCTTCCTCCCAAGTGTGAAAAACCCAAGTGTCTGCATCAATCAAAGGTGGAAAGTGTGAATGGAAACATGTTAGCTGTCACATGGCCTCCACAAAGTAGGATTGATGATCAACATGGTGAATGATTTCCTCCCTCACCCATGCAATCACCCAAATGAAGTGAGTCACCCTCCAACATGGAAATTCATGGAAAGTCTCCTCCACCTTGTGCTTCTGAAATGTAGGTGGGATGAATGAATGTATATGATAGGAAAGAGGGCCTATCCCACGTTTTCCTCTTCTCCAATTATGATAAGTGTAGAAGGCATGCTGATCTTGAGTTGCAACATGATTTCCCTCCAATGGCAAGAAGAAGATTGAGCCTCCAAAGACTCTCCCTCCAAAATCATGAGACATGTCAACCCAAACCATTCCATTCAAGATAAATGGCACATCATCACCACATGGCATCTAAATCAGAAAATGGCTGAAGGTTATGTGCAATTTTGGATGATACATATGGTCTCTCCGGTGGATACAACATAGTTCTTTCAACTACTATTGTAGATCATCAAGTGGCAAGTTGTCCTCCCAAGAATTTGCAGCTATGCATGCTAGCTCATCTACTATGAAGTAGTAAGCTAAAATATATACCAGATGTGCATAATCAAAGCAATACAACACTTTCCCAAGGTCATGTAAATATGGGTCATCAACATCACAATATTTGGCCCTAAAGTGACCATGAAACCCATAAATAATCTTGCTCTCATGTGGAGAAATGCATTGTTTACATATGGTGAGAAAGTACAAATACTCAATAGAGTAATCAACAAGAACATCAATGTCTTTCTTACCATGCAATGATGTGCAAGCTAAAAGTTAGGTCCATGTATAAGTTCCCCCATGTGGATCTCCTCATAAAAATCTGCAATAAGAAGGGATACATATACTCCTTGGAACACTCCATCAATAAGAATACACTCCCATGTGACAGCGATGTAGGCCTTGAGAATAAGGCCCCATGACTCCTCCCTTTGACATTCCACATGCCAAAGACATACACCATCATGCTGCTATGTGAGAAGATCTTCTTCCAACATGGAAGTCTCTCATGATCCTTCAATGTTGAAGGGTAGCCTCCTTACACCATGAATGTGCCTTTCTTCTCTTCAGAAACATCATGAAAAGTATGGGAAGAATTTTTCCCATACTCTCCCAAGTGCAACCATAGCAACAAAAACCTTTGATTATGCCTCATATCTCCCTCATACAAGCCATAGAATAAGAACATGGTGGAAAACTTGTATGATGTCCCAACAAATAGTTCAACCATGAAATGCCTCCTCAAGTTCCCCAAGTGGTTCCTCCCACAGGAAGAGAAAAAAAGTGATGTGGAAATCATGGTTTGCCCATGGTTCCTCCTGAAAGGTACTACATATAAAGTAGGGAGAATCATGCTCCCAATGGGCATCTCCAATCTCAATCCCACTCTCCAAACAAATCTCCCCATGAATATATACACATCAGCAACACATGGAAGCAAGGTATAATGAGAACAAGTTGCCAAGTGACAACCGGAGAGTGAATCATGGTCCCTCCCATAGAACCATTGCAATGCATCCTTGGCTTGCATCAAAATAAGAAATAACAATTGCTCTGCTAGCCACTTTTTTGCTGCTATAGTCATCTCATAAGATGAAAACATGAAGTTACAATATGGTGTCATTGGTGCACACCAAGAGACATATGGCTTCCTCCACATCTCATAAAAAAGATAGCCAAAATCAATGCTACAAGTAGCTGCAAGTACATCATCATATAATATGCAAGAAAATATGATTCTTCTTGTTACATCATGCTACTCAAATAATGAAAAGAAGTACAAAACAAAATATGAAATGATACCTCCTCCATTATGTACTTGATGTCTTGAGCTGAAATGGCTCAACTGGAAATTCTCCCTCACTCTCAATGAGTAGGAAGGTGGATGTGACATCATCTCTATCACCATCTGGGCTACGTATCTCTCCATATGCCGATATATGTCATGATGGATCCCCTCCCAAGTGAACTCCTCCATCAACTAGAAATATGCATCAAAGTGCATAGAAGAGAAGTCCTCATGTGCTGCATGTAGAAGCTTCTCCTTGAGACTAGAAGATCTAGTCAAGAAGATCCTACCATAGGAGTAGATGACCACATCATCCACCATGTATCTATCATCTCCATCTGGGTCACCAAGAATCATGCATGCACCAAGATCCTTGGAGTACTCTACCAAAAGCTGAGATCTCCAATAAGGATCAATCCTCCTCAAAGACAACGCTGGTGATCTAGCATGTGAAGCTCTCCTCATGCTGTTGCCTACTAATTTGACATCCCCCATGCCAAATTCTTCCTTTGGACTCTTCACCTCTCCAAAATATAAGAGTGATGAATCCAAATACAATATTTCTTCCATCAACTCCAGATCAGGTGGCCTCCTAGGTGGAATGCCTCCATGTAGTGAGACATCAATGTCAAGAGTAGACTGCATAAATGATTAGGAAACCTTGCCCTTGCCCTCACTACGCAAATTAGTCTGCCTCTTCCTTGCATTAGCCTTCTGAAATAGAGAAGGGTGTGTTCTCCTCATCAACTAATGCTGATGTTCCTCCCTTCCTTCTCCTTCCAGCTGCAATGTTGCACAATCATGTTGCTCACTGATTGTGCTTGGACCTCTATGTATGAGATCCTGGGGAACTTCTTGCATAGATACAAGAATCCCTCATGTGGGAGCATGTGCTCCTCCTCCCTTTGCATGAGGCACTATATGTGCTCTAGATGTGAAAATGTTGTTGCCCTCATCTCCCTCAATGTGTATGGGCAACATCTCAACAATTGGATCTTCTTGTGAAAAAGAGATCCCTCTACCCTCTTGTCCAAGAATATTAACTGGAGGTTTTGCTTCCGAAAAAGTGTGATGCAAGACATAAACTCCTCTCATGGTTTTCTGAAATGGAGTTTCCTCCATCACATGCAAGGGTTTTGTTTTCTCAAGCTCATGTGCCTTAGGAAGTTTTTCACCAAACCTTCCCATCAATGTTTCTATGAATCTTGCATAAGATGAAGTGTTTACATTCTTAATGAACAAGATTCAAAAATCCACCATGCATGAGCCTTACCTCTGAAATGCAGCACTGAAACTCTGATAGCTTCATCTCCAGAAACATGATGCAAATGCAAATAGGAGTTTAGCTCCTTCACCCAAGCTCCAACTAAACATGTGGGTGATCCGGCAAAATTAGATAGAAGAAATCTATCTGCATCCTGCTGCTGGCTCTTATCCATATAGATCTTGCAAAACTCTTGGAAATCATTATGATATCTAAACCTCTCAGTTTTAGATTCATACTTTCGCAACAAATCACTATGAGTCATTCTCTTAGGCATTCTTCCTCCTCCCATCCATCTCAGAATAGCTCTAGGCATTTGACAGCGCTGTGCATCATGGAGTGCAGCTGCATGCTCACACTCACCATGTGCAAATCTAGATTCAGCTCTAGAATCAACCTCCTTTGGAGATTTCATCTCCAATATTATTTTCTTTAGCTCTCCTTGAAAGCTCTGCATGGATTTTGGAAGAAACTTTGTGAGCTTGTCTTCCTTTCTTTCCACACATACTGAAGCTTTCTGGCTTCTGTCCATCTCTCCTTCTTATGATAGCTAGATCTCATAGGTTGAGCCAGATATCATGCTTTGATACCACGTAGATCCAACCACTACACCAAAATCTTGAACTGTTAGTGAGGGCGACATCCCAGGGTGTTAAGGGTGGGCCTAACCCCACCAGAGCATCTGAAGGCGGGGGACCTTGCGCAGCACCCCTCATTACACAGACCCAGACATGTGGTTGCAGGCCCTACCCGTACATGGGATATTACAACCCACCATGCTCCGTGAGTCTCGACCTCAAGACCTCGGCTTTGATACCACTGTAATATTCCTTTTTTCAGGATTTCTCATAAAGTATGCATCAAAAACGCATTTCCAGCAACATATGTAATAAAATATTGAAATGGACTCTTGGTTCCCATAAAATAATAAATATGAAATATAAATCCAAGAATATATCTGAAACAAATCAAATTATGTGGGCTAAACATATCTCCCACACTTAGGATGACCAAAAAGTGCTAAAACCCCAAGACCGCAAAATGCCGAAGCAACTTCTCAAGGGACTGCACAGCATAAGAGAGGATTTACACATAAAATGATAGGATAAAAATAGATCTACTCATGTATTGACAAATAACACTGAAGAACATAGATATAAGCTCCTTATACAAAATACAAGATAACCCGACAAGGATTTCTTGTCAAACACTCTGCATACAAAATGGGAGATTCATTAATTTACTGAATAACCATTACAACACTGAAGTACATGAGTGTAGAAGGCTGAAATATGTAGGATTTGATTTATATCCCTCAAGGGCTTCCTCCCATGAAAGTGTGAACCTCTCAATCACAAGGAAACTCAACAACGGAGCCACCAAACCATGCAATGAGCACTGCCTCCAAAATAACGCATTCCCTAGCAGAATCAGCACTGGGAATGTATGGGAAATGTGTGTTCTGATACCAAAAAACTTAAATAAACTCTGTATCTCTCCAAACAGATCTCTCATGTGAAGGAAAGCTTCCTCTAATGAGAAACTAGCTCAGAAGTCGGGATTTCAATCCCTTCCACTACTACACCCAACAACACTACACAATATCTGGCAAAGCTGTGCTGATGTAGATGGCTGAAGCTTGGCCTGAAAACTTGATGTGGAATGATGAATTAAAAATTTCCCAATGATATCCTCAAAGGAAATAGGTGGGATTCTTGCTCGAGAACATCCTGTGCTAAACAACACTGTAGCTTTGCTAAGCAGCAAAGCAACAAAAATTATTGGAAAACAAGAATTATAATTCTACAACATGATCAATAATGTTGCCATCCTCTTCCTTATATAAGATGTGATTTTTCTTTCCCTTGGACCCAATCACTTAGGTTACTTCTAACCCAAGTTATATCTCCCTCCAAAATTGCATTATCCCTCCTAGGATTCCTCCTCCACTAAAACTGCACTATTGACTTAGTCAAAGCAGCTTCAATTTAACCTTGTTCACACATGGAGGTGTCTTATTAAGCTAGAAAGAGTGTCCCCTTTCACATTTGGAGTATTTTATTCCTCCTTAGGAGGCTTATGGGCTTTTCTACCCATTTATTTACCGGCTACAGCTGTTGCTTACTCTAATGTTCCATTTAGCTTGGAGGCTAAAATTTTGCAACATTA
This sequence comes from Pinus albicaulis, assembly GCA_034641835.2. Lineage (NCBI taxonomy): Eukaryota > Viridiplantae > Streptophyta > Pinopsida > Pinales > Pinaceae > Pinus > Pinus albicaulis. The sequence continues at coordinate 817,574,626 of CM076579.1, read as the reverse complement.
CATTCTTGATAGCTTTTACAGCTTATTTAGATTGGGACTTTCTTGGTGCTCAAAGGTATATGTATTCTAATCACTTTGAATCATGATGTATCATGAATCAATGGAGTCCCATTCACCACCCAAATTTAAAATATGCTTTTGGTTTTCAAGGATCTAATTACTCCACCACTAACAAGGTTACTGTTGGTAGTAACTGCCTCTTATTTTTATCCTTTTCATATATAGATTCATGAGAAGCTTGCATTATCTTTGGATTTTATGCACTGCAAATCTCAACATCATGCCCTAAGATTCTAGTGAAGTGGTACTTAAACTAGCTAAACCCTATTTTCATGGGTTCTACTGCTCACACAATTTACATGAAAATCTTTGTTGTTCCATATTTATGTTCACCACTACCGAAATGGGTCCAAATGATTCATAATATTAGTTGGGAAATATTCAACTTCCAACTTCAAGTATAGGGAAAAATAAAATGGAATCGAAAAAATAGCTTCTTTGGAAAAAAAAAGCAAAACAACCTCTAAATTGTTCTGTGAACCATGAAAATCATTATAAGTGGACATCACACACATTGAAAACTTAGTATATAAATATATAAAAGAACTAGTTAAGAGGGTATAATTTGAATAAATCCCTGGGATATAAGAATATCAACACCACAGGTAGATATAGTTATTCCATACTCCAATAAAATAAATAAATTAATAACTTTTATGCTGATGACAATTATGGTTTGGTCCTCTTTAAAAAGATTGAAGTGGTAAATGCCTTCCTTCTCATTCCCCAACAGTTGCAAATTAAAATGAAAACAAATCAGTTATTTTTTCAATCGTGGCGTGATTTTTTCTCAATTTTGTTGTTATTTTCCAAAATTGGTGTGGTCCAATTTTTTGAAAAAAGCATGATTGTTTTCTAGTGTCCTTTTGTTTAGGAGTTCTTTGCTAGTTTTTTCAATTGTGGTTGAGTTTCAACAACTCTAGTATGTTTCTCACTATGTATAAATAAGAGGAACAATAGCCAACATTGCATGAGTAGTTTCCACACCATCCAACATCATTCTTATTAATGTTACCAACAATATCTTCAAATGCAACATCATGATCATCCTCTAAAACCTATAAAGTATGGGGTCTCTTCCCATAACCATTCAAAGTGGATTGTGTCAATTTCCAAGCACTTGGTTGGTCAATCAACTCTCGATCTTGGTAAAATCTCTCAATAGGTGGCTTAATCAATGGTCAACAACATATAAACCTAAGTTCCACTAAAATGGATATGGGGATGGATACATATATGGGTTTTGAAATGGATATGTCAAATTTTCAAAAAATCCGGATATGATATGACAAGGAAACGACACGCACACACACACACACACACACACGTAAAACAAAATAAGAATTTCATATTACCATTCATCTTTAAGAATCTAGATTTTATATCTAAAAATACAAAATCATCATCATAAATTCAACATAAACAGATAATCATCAATTCAGCATAAAAATTGTCATTATCATTAGTGATAATTATAACATTCAACACATTATCATCATCATTAGTAATGTAATCAGAAATGCTACAACCTTTGTGCTTTCGAGTCCAACTCCTTCAAAGAACGTGTCATGAATGGTAGATGGTATCTATCTTCCTTGCATGGAAATTAAAAGGCCCATGGGATAATTGCGATATCCTGTCAAGACCTATTTTAAAATTTTAATATTCTCAACGTCAACTTGGTCTCTTGACTACATGTAAGAAAAATATTGTTTATAGAAGATTTGTTATATTGGAGGGATTTATGAAATCAAGAGAATAATCATTGACAATTAGCAAAACCTTAACCAAAATGAAAATTAATCACTCAAATAAATTTATTTACGAATCAATTCATCAAACCCTTCTATTTGTATTTTTGAACATCTATCTTTTTATGTTTGTATAAAATTTTGAACAATTTTTCACACGTTTTAAGATTTTAAGGGTGAATTCCGACCACGATTTTCATGGATCCATTTACGGATTTCCAGCAATGGATCCAAAAAATTAAAAACCCTTGGAAACGTATCCAATTTCAAATATGAAGTTTCTAATTTTTTGAAACGACACAAAAAAAAATTTATGACGTTTCAGACAAGGATCACATCTGTTTCCATTTCAGAAATGGGGATTCATATTTCTGGAAAATACTTCAGACATTTCTGGTAACTTAGATATAAAAAAAGGTGAGTTTACCATAAAATTTCAAGTTGCAACATTTTCTCCTGAGGATTACCTTTGGTGCATTTCATTGTGATGTTGAGCTCCTTCTTCATAGCCTTTTTAGCTGATGTAGATTGGGACTTTATTGGTGTTGATCCATTGATTAATTTCTAAGAAAAGCTATGAGGGCAAGCTGAAAGAAAGCTAAGAATTTCCCTTGATTGCAACGAAGCTTACTCTAATTCCTACCAGAAGTATAAGACAATGATTTTTCTTATGGGCATTAATCGTTATAGATCCACACACTTACCTAAATGAGATCCCTATGGTACCATTTCCAAGAAAGTATGTCTAACATGTTTTAGGCAAGGAAACCTGTTACACAACATTTTTTCACTGTCCCTGCAATCCCCATCCCACACATTGGAAGCTCATTTCTGTGACCAAAATAAAGTATCATGCCTTGCAAACACCATCATTGCATCCCTTTCCATGAGGAAAATATTCCTTCTGTTGACAATTTCCTAAATAAACCATCAAAAACATGTGTTTTTTCCTTGGCGCTACTAGCCTATTATGCCCTCACGCCAATGAGGAAGATTAACAATGGACCCCATGCTAGCTGGTGCTCTGTCTCAGTTATTTTCCCACGCCAATATTTTTATGGAAATTTTTTTAAAAATAGAGGTGAAGTTTCCATCATAACAACTTTGTGGGCAAGTAATAGGGAGTGGTTCAACTGAATAACCACGACCTTCCTCCTTTGGCCTCTTGTTTCCACCTTTTGGGGAAACCTCCCAAGGGATAAGGCCTCCCTTCCACTATTGTAGGGATTCCAACCTCCTCCTCTACCTCTATAAATATAGCTATATTCCATTGATAAGCTAGTTGAACTGAACATATTATAACAGAAACGCTGAAGAGATTCCTATGCACTTCGTTGGAAATGATAGAATGGAAGAGACCCTTATTGAGAGAGCTTAGGTTTGTGTCTTCATCCCGTCCAAATTCCCTGGCATTCATCGAGACAGGATTCGACTGAACCTTGTTGAAGGAGGCTACGACACTAAGGCTCCAGTTGTAACTCTTTCTTCTATTAATACATATGCATGACTATTGTTTGGTTCCCATCTTGTGTTAATGTGTTTTATTTGATGCAATATGCTTAACCCTCCTTGACTGGTTAGTAATTATGAATGATATTGTTGTTTCATATGCTGCTCTTGTTTGTTTATCTTCGTGTAGGTATCCAAGCATCAATGCAGAAGGATCGTGACCCGCCAAGACAGGAATCGAGAGGCTACCACTATAACAACGACGACAACAAAATTGGACTCCAGGTAGGTTGATCTACCTCATCTGTTTCATTCATTAATTAGGAACCTACACTCTAGCTTGTCCCTTTGTTACTAGACCTACTCTAGGGCTATAGGGATCATCTTTGCCCACAGAGAGGATTTACCTTCATAACAAATTGGCGACTCCACTGGAGATCAGTGTGAGTTTGTCATTTTTCCTTTGTCAAGTCGACTTCGGTCGTTTTCTTGCTTGTCTGTCTTTTCTGACTTGCTTGATTGGTTAGAATCCTCTTGTTCAGCTCTTGAGTGTCAATATTGACCTCTTCTCACTGGTTTTCTGATTCTCCTATAGATATCTGGCTTGGCGCACTTTTTGATTGAACAATCACGCTAATTGGCGCATGTTTCTTGTGTTGCAGTAGCTCCAACCCCTGTTTGGCGTAGAATACCGCCTTACAGTCACGTCGAATCATGTAGGGTTTAGTTTGATCTCCCTCTTAAGTTTTTGGTCAGTTGTGCTTGACTCTAAGTTACTTTTCTGATTTTCATTTGTTTTTTTGGGATTTTTTTTTACTGTCATAGGCTTTCTCTTCTCAGTTTTTCGTCCATTTTCTTATCAGTGTAGTTTATGGCCTTAGGGTTTCTGAGTGTCTTAGCTCATTGAGCCTTCTAATTGGAGGTCAAGTCTTTTGATTCTTGTCAGTGTCATCCTTTTATCAATTGCATTTGAGTATTTCTTGATCCTTTGAGTGTTTGTTTTGGTTGAATGATCATTTCGAGTTTCATTTGATTCTTCTTCTCGCCACTCTGAGTATAGATCACATTGCTCGTTTGGATCATTTTGAAAGATTTCTCTTTGTTTGGAAGAGTGCATCATTGGTTTGAGTGCATTTTTGTGTTTGTGTTGCTTTCATTGAATCGTTCAGTTTAGCTCTTTACATTGACAATCCTCAGAACTAGTGTTTTTTTTGTTTTTTCATGTAATTAGTGCATTGTGTGCTTTATTTCATTGAAAAACTCAAAAAATTGTGTTCTTTCATTTGCATGAAAAAGGAAAAGTTCTTTTGCATAACTAGTGCATGATAAACTAAGAAAGAGTTTTTTTTTTTTCTTGATTGTATTAGGTGCATTAGCGGATTTCTTCATGTGATTTAATTTATTGCTATTGTTTGAAATATCTCTATCCTTCTCTTAATTAGTGTTCATTGAATGGAAAATGGTGTTCATTTGCATATAGTTTGCATTTAGGAAATTTGAGATCGAAATTTGGTAGGGCCTTGAAACTGAAACGCTAATTCAAGATCAACTATAAAATCAATTGAATTAACCTGAGGAAACATTGGAACCTAACACGAACATTTTAGTGGTCTAGGCTAGAGACGTGTTCCAGCGTCTTTAAAACTAGTAGCTGTCGTTCGCCTTCTGGCTTTAGACAGCGCTAGTACATACTTGTGCTCCCCATACTGTCGAGTATATAAAGGGAGACCCCTATAGGTTCAAATCCTTTATCGATAGGAAATCGAGTCTGCCACCTTGTAACTGTGATACACCGAATATAACATTCAAGGAGACTACCTGCACGTACGTTAAGTCCTTGGTCATTTCTCTTTCATTTGATCACCAAGGTGTATAGGGCAGTTCACAAAAACTTGGTACACCCTCTTACTTAGATTACCTGAGTATTCATTTCGATCTTTTCGTGACTCCTAAAAAAAAGAATATATCATCGAGCATTTGTCCTTTCATGCTCGTTTAAAATTGAAAGTGACTAGAGTAATATTTTGCCTGTTTCTCGACTTGTTGGAATGGGGTCTCCTAACAAGCTGCGAAACTGGTCCATTTTTATTAATCTTTTATTATATTTAGTATAGTGCAGGGGTTTTGGGGTAGGTCAAAGCCCTGAACGCATTGTAATGGGTCAAAGGGTAAACTAGGGGTCTGAAAACCATGGGTTGCGGACCATAGGAAAGTCGGAGCTAGATTGTTATAAATAGAGATGTATTTTGTATCGAAAAGGATAAGAATTGATGAGATATTGATGCGATCTGTTGCTTAAGCTATCTGTTTTGGTTTTGGGGAACAGACTCCTGCTGGCTGTGTGCACGGAGATCCTAGTCCAGCTGTGTGCACCGGTTGGGAAGGGAATTGTAATGAAAGATTGATGAATGAATGAAAGAAAAGGATTATTAGAGATCTGAATATGTGAGTTTTGTTATGTGAATTGCTGATAATTGTTGTATTATGTATTTTTTGTCTTTAAGCTGCGAAATATCTGTGTACTGAGCTCTTGGATCTAGATCTGTTATGTTATGTTTATGTACTGTTGTGTTGATGATATAATAAGCTTATAACTGTAGATATAGTGCACGTGGATGCTAATAGGATAATTATTAACCCTGCGCAGGACAAGGTAATCTGGGAATTACAGAAATAGGACGCAACCTACTTGCCTTACCCATCCTTTCTCAGGGTGCAGAAACCTAGTGACAGCACCCACCCATACTACTTCAGGTGAGACTGTGACCTGCGAAAGCAGGTTATTGTTGAAAGGGCCAGTAGTATAGGGGTTTCTTGGAAAACCTTGCACACTGGACCTGGGTCAAGACCCCTCAAGCCAAAAAATGATTCCGTTTCTAGGACTGGAAGGATTTTGAGAAAGGGATTGAGTACTGACAAGAAAATACTAAGGAGGGTACAATGGCGACGCGCTTGAAGTTACCTTTCTTCTAGGGCATGGCTGATGAAGAATTGGAGCATTTTTGGTTTGTGGTAGAGTCGGTATGGGTTGCACAGGGTGTGGTGGGCGACACTATGAGAAAATCACAAATATCCGTAGCCCTTAAAGGGAAAGCTTTGGACTGGTATATGGGGTACATATCATAAAGAAAAGACGCAACTATCCAAGACATCAAGGATGCTCTGAGACAACAGTTCCGAAACCCTAAATCCTACTCTCAAGTCGCAACAGAACTAAAAGATTTCAAGCAAGGGGAAAATGAGTCTGTATGGGATGCATACCAATGCTTAAAAAGAGCTATTAGGGAAGGGGGATTTCTGTATGATGACAGACAGCTTACGGAGTGGTATATCGCCATGCTACTCCCTCATCCACACATACCTATGGATCACTGGACCTTTGGATTGCAAGACAAGGCCCTGGAAGCCGCTATGAAATTAGAAGCTATGCCTCATAAGGGGGCTACGTTAGACGTCCAACATATCCAGGAGTAGATTGAGGCCATGCACCAGGAAATTCAAAATCTGCGATAGGGGAAGGGAGGAGAGGCTAGCACATAACAGGGTCACACAACGAGCCACTCAGGACCAAGAGTGTGTAGCCTGGAACAATGGGGCTTGAGGGGACCTAAGTTGGGGCATAGAGGAAGCTGCGCAGCCGGGTGGCGTAAGGTCAACCTAGGGGCTTGTCTGGGCACCCCGGGTACCGCATTAGAGCGATGCTGGTGCCGACATTGCTAGTCAGTTGGCCATAAGGAGTAATAATGCCAAGTCCATAAGGATGCAATGAACGAAGATCCTACCTCACCACAAACCCCCTCGGGTAGGGATGACCCCCCCTCTGGGAGAAGGGACGGGAGCCAAAGTGGAAGCGCAGGTTGGGGTCGAGGCCAATTGATCTTCTATAATTATGGAGGCACAGGGAATTTTGCAAAGGATTGCCTGCACCCTATACGAAAGTCTTGCAGATATTGTAGATAGTTGGGCCACGCACTGGAAGACTTCCAAACCCTAAAAGCTAAGGTATGGGGAAAGCGACTTTCATCTGCGCAGAAGGTGCGAAGGGTCTAGGCTGAACTGAGGGGTTTGGATGCAAAGGTAAATGTAGTAACACGTAGTAGATTGGCGACGAGAGGGGATAAGGAGAAGGATGAAGCTGATACACTGATCTGCAGGGAAGTTAGCAACCAAGAAGGAATAGACCTACGCAAAGTAAGGGAAACATTTATGGATTCCCGTAAGGACTTCCTTGAAACTAAAGTCTCGCCATCCACATACCTGGGAGATGTGGCAGTAACTGATGAGGTTAAACCATTTTTACAAGCATGCATGGGGCTGGTATGCAACCCTCAGGTAGTACGAAACCTACAAGCTTTACTGGAAAGCTACGCAACGCATGATATAAGGACAACCGACATCAAGGATGTGCATACTTTACACAAATTCCAGAGATGCACTAGTAGGGAGATGCATCTGACATTCCATATCTGCGGCTATAAAATGGATCAGGTTATCTTAGACCTCGGATCAGACACTAATATACTACCTAAGCACACTTTGAAATGCATGGGAGAACCTAAGCTGGAGCGGTCCACCATCCAGCTTCGAATGGAAAATCATAGAAGAAATATTCCTCTAGGTAGAATCCCCAGTGTCATGGTTGATATCAAGGGAGCAAGGATCCTAGCCAACTTTTAGGTAATAGAAATGGTGGAAGATGTGGATCCCTACCCTGTGCTCCTTGGGCTAGACTAGGCTATGAACATGGGGGGCATTATCGATCCAAGAAAACGTAGCATGATATTTGAAAACTAGGGCCGATGGGTCATTGTACCACTGGACCCGGTTGAAGGAAAATATGATGCAAAACCTATACCGAAGAGAGGGGCTGGTATCTATAGATTGACAGTACCATGCCATGAGGAAGATATTGAGGATTCTAGTAGGGATCTAGAAGCTTGGAAGACCTGGCTAGGAGAAGCCTCTACGCTGCATTGTCTTCGTATCACTAAGGAATCTCTCTTTATGGCCCCTGAGGAAAATATGGGAGTAAAACTAAGACCTACCCCGAATGAGGGACGGGTCGATCCTCGAATAAGTAATAGATTCCCTATAACACCTGTTGATTCCACAAGTAGCGGCCCCTTGCCTCAAACCACTTTTGCATCGGTGACGCAACCAGGGGTCAGGCAGTTGATGCCAACATCAGCCCCCCTTAAAACCGTAGTAGAATAGATGATAAAGGTCTCTTGGTCTTGGGCCAAGCGCTACTTAGGAAGCAAGCTTGTGTTGGGGGAATCCCGACAGCTATCACAAATTGGAAACCTTAGTGTAATAAGTATGCCTAAGATACCAGGGACCTGACAACTAGCCGTTGGAACTGTAACCTCTGGGGAGAAGCAGAAGTTACCTTTGAAGGGAGCGGCCCTTGAAACATTGGCAAGACGAATTATGGGGGATTTTTATCTTTCCTGGGGAAACCCGCCCCACGTGAAATATCTCTCTCTCCTTCAATGGAAAGTGTTTAAAGGGCAGCAGGATGATCAGGTTAGCGGTATTGTCTCGTGAAAATAGGCAGCCTACTTTAAGTATATTGCAGAAGCAACCGAACAACAAAATTCATTATAGTTGTAGCATCCCTCCCATGATTTTTAAACCTCCCCCATCAGATACCAGTCACCCAGAGCAGGGATTAATTTTTCGCGCAAGGATGCCGACCACTGCCCCTACCGAAACCTCCACCCCAAATGAGCCTGAGGTTGAAGAAATTATAGAAGATGAGCCAGAGCTGGAGGAATTCCCTCCCCAACGAACCACACGGAAGGGTAAGGAGAAATCTCAAAGTTCAAGGGCTCCTCCATAGGCAGCAAAGAAACCCTGAAGTTCCCCAAGACATCCCACGCCTCCGCCCTCAGCACAAGATGATCAGGAGGAGGCTTTTCTGGCTAACCCAATCAACTAGTTACCCACCTACGTTAGAACATGAAGACTATCCACGCAAATACCAAAAAACTTGGATGGCCTAATCACCTACCTGCAAACTCCGCTGACCCCAGGCGAGGTCCCCATCTTTAGTGATCCCTGCGGATAGCTCCATGAGGTCAAGTTCGATGATCATAATTTTGGAAGACTCGGATGCTTTTCTGGAATTGGCCTCTGCATTATACTTTGACTCAATCCATGAGAATGATGGAATCACTGTGATACCTCAACGATGGGTATGTGGCTTGGCAGGATCTAGACTCCTGAATCTGCTCTGTATGCCCCATTTCGGCTCTTACAACATCACCGATCGATTGGCATGCCAGTTACTTTCCCTCATTCACAATGGTTGTTTATGGATTCGTGACAGAGTCCCTATTGATTCCAAGTTGATCCACAAGATCATGGGCCTCTCAATGCAGGGGATGCACCCGCTTGAGAAATTCGGCAAGAAGTATGAAGCCGCTACCGCTCTGTATGTCCGAGAAACCTATGCAGTCCAGTGAAATCAGCGAGGGTTTGTGATCCAAACCATCAATGACCCTGCTACACAGATGGGCACTAGACTGTTAGCCTACAAAATAATGCAAAAGTTCCAAGTTACGACTGTCCCCGCCTATGTAATCTAGTTAGCTGGGCAATGCATGAAGGGTGTGTTTTTTAATTAGGCTCAATACTTGTGAGAATAATTTCTTTCTAATGTTCGCGAATCTCAAGAGCATGGGACACCTTTCTTCTATTCATGGATGTTATTCCTCATAGCGCTAGTTGCCTATGACAAACCAGAAGAGTCGGTCGCTCCCAAGCTCCGTGATGGAATGTGTGAAGGCGCTCGATATGCTCACTTATGGGACTCTAAGGATAAGTAGCGTATTGAGGATAACAAGGTCTTCTGGGTCCCCACCATATATGAAAAATACAATAATATTGCTGCATTTCAAGTCGCTATGCACCAGGTTTGGATTCACAACCTAGCCATCCAGACGTGGGTAGAAATCCCTTATATGGTACCAGATGAAGAAATTGATCTACTGATCGAATTGTGGCCCTCCGAATGGAAAAAAGGCCTCCCCAGCACGCTAGCATCAGTTATAGCTAAGCCCAGAGATAACCCGCCACTGCAATAGCCAGATACAACTTTAAACCCAGTATCTACCACCACTTCCCCTCCTCCTGGTACTAAGAGGACGGGGCCATCGAAATCCGGACCAAGGAAGAAAAAGCAAGCCGATCGTGAGCACTATGACGCGACATTCACCTTAACAGGAAAAGATCTGGAGCAGATCGTGGATGCAGTCACTATGGCTACAGAAGATAAGTGGGCACTTATTGCGGCTCAGTGGAAGGCAGGGGTCAACTCTCTTCAGGAAGACCTCCATAATCTCTAGATCAAAATGCAGCATCCCCCACCGAGTGAAGGCCAGGCCCAACCTCAGTCAGTCAATAGCAGCGTGGCACAAGTCAGGGAGGTTGGTCGACTCTGGAATATCACTACTGGTGCCTTAGTCGACACACTGCCCCTAGAGGGCACAGGAATTCATCTGGACTTTACTCGGCTGACCTACGCAAGATTAGACAGTCTCCTTCACGCTGTCTCCCAAGAAATTAGTGACCGCACTCAATCCACCACCAGACAGCTGGTGGCTGCCCAGCGCACCCTTGTGAAGAAGAGTGAGAAAGTAGTCCTGGCCCAGTCAAAACAAGCGGAGCTTGAGACTGCGATCCATCAGCTCTGCACGGAAGTCACCATGGACATCACGGATGAGGAGCCATATAGAAGTAAGGTAGAAAAAGTGGTTGCTACTTTTAAAGCCTCCCACCTGGAGATTTTAGACTTATGGGCTAGGCTACAGCCCGACACGCCCCCAGAAGTCCGTGCCCAGCATACCGCCCTTGTCACAGAAGAAAAAACACCAATCATGGAGAAAATTGCTTAAGGTACCACTCTGATGGAGTCAGCCATACAGCTTTGGACTCGAGTCCAGCGCGATCCAGTCCTCCAAAAAATTAATCAAGACTTACGACAACATGAAAATGTCATTGAAGAGATCAATGCTACATTGTCTACTTTGGTGCCTGCCCAGCGCTTGGCATGATTGAAAACCAACAATGACCTATAAGGTGAGATTGCGAAACTCTGGCAGAAACAGCACACCATATATGAATGTCTGAAGCCCTAGACTACCTCATCCCTCCAGTTAACACATGACATTGATGGTGCAAATAAGTGCCTTAATCAGTTTCTAGCAAGCATTACCACGGCTACTAATGATCCACCTTCCCCGAATATGGTCACTCTTGCACAAGATGCTGCGTCCGAAAGTCAGGTGGTACTCCCTCTGGTTTTTTGCGCTCTGGATACTTTGCATGCGCACATCGAAGATGCACCAGTGCAGTGACTCGGGACGAGTCACAAGATTGTGTTGGGGGAATGTTGGAATGGGGTCTCCTAACAAGCTGCAAAACTGGTCCATTTTGATTACTTTTTTATTATATTTAGTATAGCGCATGGGTTTTAGGTCGGGTCAAAGCCTTGAACGCATTGTAATGGGTCAAAGGGTAAACTAGGGGTCCGAAAACCATGGGTTGCGGACCATAGGAAAGTCGGAGCTAGATTGTTATAAATAGAGATGTATTTTGTATCGAAAAGGATAAGAATTGAGGAGATATTGATGCAATATGTTGCTTAAGTTGTCTGTTTGGGTTTTGGGGAATAGACTCCTACTGGTTGTGTGCGCGGAGATCCTAGTCCAACTGTGTGCGAACCCTGCTCCTATGTGCGCAGGTTGGGAAGAGAATTGTAAGGAAAGATTGATGAATGAATGAATGAGAAGGATTTCATTTGTTGGCTTGAGGGGTCTTGACCTAGGTCTGGTGTGCAAGGTTTTCCAACAAACCCCTATACTACTGGCCCTTTTGGCAATGACTTGCTTTTGCAGGTCACAGTCTCACCTGAAGTAGTATGGGTGGGTGTTGGAACCAAGTTTCTACACCCTAACAAAGGATGGGTAAGGCAAGCAGGGCTGCATCCTGTTTCTGTAATTCCTATATTACCTTGTCCTGCGCAGGGTTAATAATGTTCCTATTCACATCCACGTGCACTAGATCTATAGTTATAGGCTTATTATATCATCAACACAACAATACATAAATAGAACATAACAGATCTAGATCTAAGAGCTCAGTACATAGATCTTTCGCAGCTTAAAGACAGAAAATACATAATACAACAATTATCAGCAATTCACATAACAGAACTCATAGATTCAAATCTCTAATAATCCTTTGCATTCATTCATTCATCAATATTTCCTTACAATTCCCTTCCCAACCTGCGCACATAGCAGCAGGGTCCGCACACAGCTGGACTAGGATCTTCGTACACATAGCCAACAAGAGTTCGTTCCCCAAAACCCAAACAGATAGCTTAAGCAACAAATTGCATCAATATTTCATCAATTCTTATCCTTTTTGATACAAAATACATCTCTATTTATCACAATCTATCTCCAACTTTCCTATGGTCCGCAACCCATGGTTTTCAGACCCCTAGTTTACCCTTTGACCCATTACAATGCATTCGGGGATTTGACCCACCCCAAAACCCCTGTGCTATACTAAATATAATAAAAAAGTAATCAAAATGGACTAGTTTCGCAGCTTGTTAGGAGACCCCATTCCAACACGACTCTTAAAACATGAAACAACAAAGTCTGGTTTTAATGTCTTAAAATTAATTACCCACGATCACATGCTCGTTAAAGGTTTGTTACTTGGATTGTTTTTGTTTTTCCTTATACTTTGATCTTAAAGCCTTCGTTTGACTATCTCATTTTCCTTTCTATTTTGAAATACTGTCACAGTGGCAGAACCACCAGTTTCTTCGTCTTCTTCACTGCCTCCTAGTGGTAGTTCCTTTCCTAAAATTTCTTACGAAACCCCTCAATCCACTAGGTATGATGAGTTTTCACAACCTATTATCCCGACTGTCTTGCCTCTCGCTACCCGATCTCCCCCTGAAGATTCAGTTGAGTTCAATTGGCCTCCTCCAGGTGCTTGGTTTGGTTTTGGGGATGAGGAATAATTTCCTCCTCTTACTTCGGGATCACCATTTGTAGTTGTTGCTATACCTCCTAGTCCTCGTCGTCTCTTTGACGATCTTATGGCTTCATCATATATGGATTCTTTGAGTCTTGTTGGCAGTGAATAAATGCCTGTTTCTACAGGGGAATATCAAATTTTCCCAGAAGATCTCTTGCATGTTTCTATCCAATATTCTCCTCAATCGGTGTCACTTCCACCTGGTTATCAGAATTTGAGTCAGATTATTTCTGGTGTTGCGTCCATAGCAAAATCCAGTACATCAACTCCCCCAAGGAGTTCAGTCCTCCCTTCGTTGGGACTATCACCTTCGACACTGAGTTCGTCAGTCACTGATACGTCTGTCCTGAACCAACCTAACATCTGTGTGGCTTCATCTACGCCGGTTGTTACGACTCAGTCGTCAGGATCTTTTCACACTCGAAGGTTTGTCTTTATTAATCCCACTTGGCCTGTCAATTAGGTTCTGAGAAAATCACAAGCTCACGCTCTGGAGACTGCACCTACTAGTGTGGTTACGACTACCCCTATGGTTTCTACCTATACTTTTAATGATCACATGTTGGACATTCACCGATGATATGCTCCGTCTTCGGATGCTCGCTCTCTTAAGGCCACGTCTGCTTCTATTATGACTTCGATTGTCCCTATGATTCCTAGCAACCTTAATTTTGAAGAGTATTTTTTGGTTTTTCAGCAATAGAACTCTCAGGGTTCCCAGTAGTCCTAAGCTCTTGTCAATCCTCCCCATCACTATGATGTTGTCGGTAACCCTGTCTATTTGCTTCCTGTCAATCCTAATTAGGCTATCTCTTTTCCTCCAGTAAATCCTTATCATATGGTCACTCATCAAGGACCTTTGTCATAGGGACAACCCTCAGGCTTACAAGGACAACCCTTACAAGGACAACCTTCAGCCTAATAGGGACAACCCTTTGGTCCTCAGGGACAACCTTACAGTTTGCAAGGTCAACCTTCGGTCCAACAAGGACAACCCTACGTTCCTTCAGGTCAGCCTCAATCAGGAACGTCGTATGTTTCTGGGGGGAAAATATATCCACCACAGGGACAACCTCTTGTACAATAGCAGCAATCGTACGTTCAATATGGCCAAAAATTTATGCAACAAGGACAACCCTACGGTCCTACTCCAGGTCAACCTGGTTATTAGGGGCAACCTAGTCCATCACCACCATCGGGCCAACCTCTTCCACAAGGGCAACCCGTTGGCCCTCAATATCCAGGCCAACCTTCTTCGCAAGGGCAGCCTGCCCAACACCAACAGTCGATTCATGCTTCTCAACCAGCTCATCATTCGTTTCAACCTATTCAATAGCCAGTTCAATTTGTTCAGTAGCCTGTTCAACCTGCTCATCAGCCGGTTCAACCTATTTAATTGACTCAACAGGGTCCTCCTGCTCAGTAGGGTCCACCTGTTCAGCAGCCTAGTCAACCTGCTCAGTAGCCTGTTCAACCTGCTCATCAATCGGTTCAACCTATTTATCTGACTCTGTAGGGTCCTCCTGCTCAGCAGCGTCCACCTGTTTAACAACCTGCTCAACCTGCTTAGCAGGGTCCACCTACTTAACCGCAAGGCGCATACTACCCCCAAGGTCAATATCAGCCGATATATAGTGCGCCCCAAGGTTTCACTTATTACCCTCAAAATCAATCCCATATGGTGTATAATCAACCTCAAGGCCATACTTACATTCCGCAAAAAAATAAATACGTTGCTCAGCAAGGACCTCAATGGTATGCTCAGAATCAGTATCCTGGTCCTCAACCCCAGTATCAGCAGAATTATCAGGCTTATCACCCCTATGGTCAGTATCCTTCAGGATAAAACCTATGGGGTATAATTTCTCGTAGATTGGTCGAATGTTAACACAGGTCCTTATCAGAGACCTCAAATTCCTTTTAATCCTCAATTACCTTTTCTCGCTACGTTGGAACTACCTGATGTGTCAAAGTTAACAATCGATCCAATTCTTCATAACCTGTATTGGCCTCCGGTTCCGACTAGGATTCCTGGTGATTTTCCTAAGTTTGAGGGAAATTCTAGAGAAGACCCCTAAGCGCATGTTATGACTTACCACTTGTGGTGTTCTTATAACTCTTAGGTTGATGATTCCATCCAACTCCATCTTTTCCAACGGACTCTTACTGGTGCCGCTGCAAAGTGGTACATTGTGTTATCTCATGGGTTCTTTCAAGACTTCAACTCTCTTTCCATGGAATTCCTTACACATTTTCAATTATCAGTTTATTATGAGAGTGGGACAAAACTCCTTACATCCTTGAAACATGACCAAGCTACTCATATCTCGGATTATATTCATGAATGGAGGTGTCGTCGTCACTTGATCAAGTTTGAGATTCCTAAGCAGCTTCTGACTGATTGGTTCACTACCTCCTTTGTCAATCAGATCGAAAAATACATAGCTATGGGAGCATGTGTAACTGAGGAATAGGCCATTGTTCATGCCCAATACCTTAATATTGTGTACTCTCAGTCTAGCACATTGTATGATATCTTGCCTGATGCCCCTTAACCTGGAACTTCTAAAGCACCGACAACCCCATCTGTCGACGATATTATTGGTTCTGTGTTTCAGACTTCTCTGAAGTCTTCTCCTTCAAATCATAGGAAGCAAAATTCTAATCCTTCCAATGATGCTACTTCTCAGCCCACTCTGAATCCTGGTAAAACCTTGGAATTCAATGTCGTTTAGGCCAATTTGGCGGACAAAACTTCCAAGGGGAAGAAGAAGGGTAAAGGTAAGGCCAAAGCCGATACCTTGAAACCAGATTCTTCAAAACCTTGTGTTGATGATGGTTCATAGCACAAGTTTAAGTACCCTTGTTTGATCTGTGATGAAGAGCACTTCACCGAGGATTGTCCTCGATGGTCCGAAGTGAGCCGATTGCTTAAAGGCACCCAAGGAACTACAACTATTCTTAAAGAACCTTTTCCATCTCAACAAACCCAAATGGTAGAGCAACCTCAGTCCTCTTCCCCATTTGGATCTTAGGTGTTCATGATGAACATTTCTACATATGTTTCTATTGCTAATCGATCGAAAGATTATACCGAATCACGTCAGGCGGCAAGAAAGGAGATCGCTGATGGTCCTCCTCCTCCACCTGCTTCTGGACCCCCTACAGATTGAAAGGCCCTGTACTGAGCCTGTTTTATGGATAACTTCTAAAGCGGTACTCCGTAAGTCTTCTTACAATCCAAACGCTCGTGCCACTCAACATTACAGTATTGTTGAGGATTTGGCTCAAGCACCATCTGCAATGTCTGCACTAGAAGTTCTTCAGAGCTATCCATCTCAATGGAAAGCTTTGTTATCTGCGATTGGTGGGGTTGATCCTGCTGATACTAGACTTTTCTCTTTTGATTTAGATAATTTATTTCCACAACTCCCGCACCAAATTGCGCTCATTATGCAAGTTGTCATTAATGGTCTCGATATCCATCGATCAGTTGTGGAAGAAGGTGCGTCTACATGCATCATGTCATCTTCTTGATAGAAATCCATTGGTTCTCCAGCCTTGAACTCATCAGCAAATGCCCTTAAAGCATTTGATGGAAGGGAATTAAAACCTTTAGGTGTTCTCGCTAGCTTACCAACTACCTTGAAAGGGAAGACAGTCAATGTCAAGGTAGAAGTAGTTGATGCCAATCTCAATTATAATCTTCTCCTCGGTCGTAGTTGGAATCACACCATGTTGTGTGTTCCTTCCACTCTCTTTCGTGTCTTGAAATTCCCAAACGAAGGAAATATTTTTATTGTTGATCAATTTCCATTCCTCACTTCTTGTTTTGAGAACAATGTTCCATATGTGGATCATATTCCTACTCCCTATGTTAGGTCCCTATATTACTAGTATAGTCCGTTATTGTTGTTAGTGTAACCCCCTTATTGTTATTATTGTACCCTTGTAACCCCCATATTTTTATTATTGTTCCCTTAAATTATTATTGTTAGGTCGGCTAGGATTACATTGTGGCCCCATAGACTCCTATATATAGAAAGGAGGTTTTGTAATTTGAATCATCCAAGAATTGTTCATTCATGTAATGTATTGGAGGTTTCCCCCTTGAAGTGGCTTATTTCTAAGGTGTTGATATCTTTTTTCTTCTCTTTTGGAGCTTGTTTCACAACATTTGGTATCAGAGCTTTGAGATTATAGGGTTTCGTTGCTCCAAACAGGTCATCATGGAATTTTCACTATAAATTTTTTTCTACGAAGGTTCAGAATCTGAAATTTTTAGAGTACGAAGCCAAAATCTTGAGGAACATCTTCACAAAATTTCAGACCTTGGTTTGAAATATTTTCGGAGATATGATCTATGAAAGTTAGGTTATTTTGTCGGCTCCTTAATTTAACCTAAATAGATCATCGTGGTATTTTCATAATAACGTTTTTTCTACGAAGGTTCAGAAGCTAACATTTTTAGAGTGCGAATAAGCAATCCTAAGGAACATCGTTGAAAAATTTTAGATATTGGTTCGCAATATTTTCGGAGATATGATCTGTGTAATTTAGGGCTTTTTGAGGCTTCTGAATTTCATCTCAAAGAGGTGATCGTGGGAAAATATTCATAGTTGTCTCTCTATGAGCATCAGATTGGAATGCTGTAAAAGTGGCCACAAGTACACGGACTGTAGTTTTTGATCTATCAATTTCAGAGCCAAAAGTGGAAACAGTGACACGTGGCAAATCGTACAATTTCTCTCTACTGAACCAGTCCAAAATTGGGTCATTGTGGGAGATTAGACATAAATTTTCCTTGAAGAATCCAAATCATATTAGACCTGTGGCATTTGAAAGAAGCTTCAAAGGTCCACTACAAGGCTGAATTTCAAATATTGAGAATTCACAATTATAGAGATAATTTAATTTCAATATCGAGCTTCTCAAAAGCAAGTAAAAGGTGTGTATTTTGTTTTTCGAATTGCATAAGTCTTGTTTGAAGAATCAAGTTGAATTGATTCCAAGGGCATATTGTAGAATAGATATCATTATTGGATTCTAAAATGACCCCTAAAAATAATTCAACGCCCATTATGCCTTTATAAATCTCTACTATGACTCATGAAGACAAAGAATGGCAACATGACATATCAAAATTACAAGAGAAAGTGCAACAAATTTCTCTCTCGCAAAGAGCAACAAAAAATGACATGGAAGTTTTGAAGAAAGGCGTGGAAACAAAGATGGACGGTTTGAAGAAAGGCGTGGAATCTAAGATGGATGGTTTGAAGAATGGCATGGAATCTAAGATAGATGGCATGGAAGCTAGCATGGAATCTAAGATGGATGACATCGAAGATAAAATGGAAAACATGAAGAATGATCTAAAAGAAGACATGGAAGGTTTGAAAAAGTTGATACAATAAATTTTTCCTAATGGTGAAAAGATAGTAGAGGAAACTCATGATGAGAACAAAATAAATGTTAATCGTGATTTCATAAAATCTAATGTTGGCAGGAAGAACAACCATATTCCAAAAATGGATATGAGGAAGTTTGATGGAAAGGATCCTGTAACATGGATACTACAGATGGAGCAATATTTTGATCTCCATAACGTGCAAAACACACAAAAGGTATGCATTGCAACTTTACATTTAGAACAAAATACATTTATATGGTATCGATGGCTTTGCTCCCGTAAAAAAATTGTCACTTGGTCAATTTTTACGGAGGAAATGATAGCACATTATGAGGATACAAAGAGCAACTCCTTCTTTAGCCAATTGATAAATCTCAAACAAAAGGGTTTAGTGGGGGAGCACATTGAGGAATTCCAAAAATTGAATATAAGGGTAACTGATATTCCAGAGGAACACAAGATTGATCTCTTCATAGGTACTTTAAAGGATAACATCCAACATGAAGTTCGTGTTTTGGAACCTGATTCATTGGAGAAGGCATTCAGGTTGGCAAGAAAAATAGAATGTAAAATTATGGCGACAAGGAAGCCTACCACTCACTTCTATAAAGAGGGAAGTGTTGCTACTCCTAGATTTCCACAACCTACAAGGTTGACACCACAACAATTGGAAGAAAAAGAGCAAAAGGGCTTTGCTACAGTTGTGATAGAAAATACACTAAAGGTCATAAGTGTGCTGAGAAGAAATTATTTTACATAGATTGTGAAGAGGAAGAAGAAAATGAACAAGAAGAGGATATACACCATGAACCAACCCAAGAAGAGGAAGAAATGAGTCCGACCATATCGTGTAATGCATTGGCAGGAATTACCACTCCTCAAACTCTCAAGATAGAAGGACATATCAAGAAGAAAAAGGTAATAGTGTTGATTGATTCAGGTATTACCCATAATTTTATTCATTGTAAGGTAGCCAAGGAATTGAATTGTTTCCTATACCCAGCACCAAAATGTCAAGTGATGGTTGCAAATGGAGGAACTATAAAATTCTCTGGAAAATGCCATAATATCAAGCTAACCATGGGGGAATATGTATTGAATAGTCCAATGCTTTCCATTCCTATGGGAGGTGCTGATGTTGTACTAGGAGTACAATGGTTACAATTTTTGGGGATGGTAGCTTTTAATTTTCAAGAAATTTTCTTGATTTTTTTTCAAAAGGAAAGGAAGTTTAATTACGGGGTATTGCAGGGAAGCGAGGAAAGAGAATAAGCTCTAATGTCATGAAAAATCTTCTAAAGAAAGAACAACGAGGCGTAATTGCACAATTATGCTCACTAGAAGCTCCAACATCAAAATCATCTATTTCTGCAGATCTCCAACAAGTCTTGGACAATCATTCCAAGGTGTTTGAAACTCCCAAAGGACTCCCACCTATTCGTGATCATGATCATGCTATTCATTCGATTCCAGGAAGTGTTCCTCCAAACATCAGGCCTTATAGATATCCTTACGTCCAAAAGAGCGAAATTGAACGTATGATTGCAGAAATGTTAGAGGCGGGTATAATTCAACCTAGTCAAAGTTCTTTCTCTGCTCCTGTAGTATTGGTACACAAGAAGGATGGATTATGGCACATGTGTCCAGATTATAGGGAGCTCAATAAGCTCACCATTAAAGATAAATTTCCCATTCCTGTGATTGATGAATTATTGGATGAATTACATGGAGCAATTTATTTTACCAAGTTGGATCTTCATTCAGGATATCACCAAATTAGAATGAAGACTGAAGATATTCCAAAAACAGCATTTCGAACTCATGAGGGTCATTATGAATTTTTGGTCATGCCTTTTGGCCTTACCAATGCACCTTCTACATTTCAAGGGTTGATGAATTCCATTTTCAAACCCTTCCTTAGAAAATTTGTGCTAGTATTTTTTGATGATATACTAATCTACAGCAGGTCTTGGAAGGATCATGTTGAACATGTTGACAGGGTGCTCAAACTATTGCAGGAGAAACAATTATATGCAAAAAAATCTAAATGTTTCTTTTGAGTACAAGAGGTGGAATATCTGGGTCATATTGTATCTCACGAGGGAGTTAAAGTAGACCCTAACAAAATTAAAGCCATTAAGGAATGGGAAGTCCCCACAACCATAAAGCAGTTGCGAGGATTTCTCGGGTTAACAGGGTATTATCGCAAGTTTGTTAAGAATTATGGGAGAATAGCAGCACCTCTAACAACATTATTGAATAAAGATGCATTTTCATGGACTCGTGAAGCAACTAAGGCCTTCGAACATCTTAAAGAAGCAATGACTAAAGGACTTGGCCTAAATACGCTAGACTACAAAAAACTTTATTTAAAATGTGATGCCTCAGGAAATGGAATTGGTGTTGTTTTAATGCAAGAAGGAAGACCCATTTTTTTTGAAAGTCATCCAATCAAAGGAAAGTATTTACATAAAGCTATTTATGAGAATAAAATGTTAGCAATACTACATGCACTAAAGAAATGGCGACCTTACATAATGGGAAGACACTTCAAGGTAAAAATTGATCATGATAGTCTTAAACACTTTTTGGAACAAAGACTATCTTCAAAAGAGCAGCAAAAATGGGTCACAAATATGTTGGGTTATGTTGGGTTACCATAAATTAAGGAAAAATTACATTTAGTTGGAAAAATTATTCCTTATGGTACAAAGATCGCTTATATCTTTGTAATAATTCCCAACTAAAACAAAAGATTCTTTTGGAATTGCACAATTCTCTTTTAGGAGGACACTCAGGATTTTTAAAAACATACCACAAGGTGAAAAAAGATTTTTTTTGGGATGGCCTTAAATCTGATATTCAAAAATTTATTGTGGAATGTTTGGTTTTACAGCAAAATAAAGTTGAGATAGTTAAGACCCCGGGTCTTCTAAATCCTTTATCCATTCCAAGTCAACGTTGGGAGGAAATTTCAATGGATTTTATCACAGGTTTACCTAAGTCCGATGGAAAGAGTGTCATCATGGTGGTAGTTGATAGACTTACTGGCATGCAGACACTTTTATTCATTATCTCATCCATTTAAAGCAAGCATGTATGCTACTACATTTATGGAACAATTCAAAAGCTACATGGAAACCCAAGGTTTATCAGAGGACAGAGATCCCATTTTACCGGAAATTTTTGGACGGAGTTATTTTCTTGTTTGGTTACTCAATTAGCTCATAGCTCATCTTATCATCCTCAATCTGATGGTCAAACTGAGATAGTAAATAAATGTTTGGAAGGATATCTTCATTTTTTTGTATCTGATAAACAAACGCAATGGGTCAAAAGGTTACCTCTAGCTAAATGGTGGTATAACACTTCCTTCCATACTGTAGCAAAAATGACCCCATTTATGGAACTTTATGGACATCATCCACCATCCATCACATCATCTTTAAGAGAAAATTAGAAGGTTCAAGCAGTGGAAGATCACATCAAGCATCAACAAGAAGTTCTCCAACTCTTAAAGGACAACCTAAATTTGGCACAAAATCGAATGAAACAACAAGCAAATCAACATCGCAATGAGAGAAGTTTTGATGTAGGAGAGTGGGTATTTTTATGGCTACAACCATACAAACAAATGTCCCTCAAGCAAGCTAAAAAGGATAATAAATTATCACCAAAGTACTATAGTCCTTACAAGGTGTTGCAAAATATTGGTACTATGGCGTACAAATTGGAGCTTCCTGCTTCTTCACGAGTGCATCCAATTTTCCATGTTTCATGCTTAAAGAAGGTTATAGGTGAAAATCTTCCAGTTCAAACAATATTTATAGAACTTGATGAGGAAGGAAAAATCATATTGGAACCTGAAGTGGTCACGGAAACAAGAACTCAACAGCTACGGAATCGATCAATTTCAGAGTATCTCATCAAGTGGAAGAACTTACCCACTGAAGATTCTACATGGGAGATGAAAATTTTATACAGAAGCAACCGGAGCTACTCAAGCAATGAGGACAACACTTTTTTGAAGGAGATGAGCATGTTAGGTCCCTATATTACTATTATAGTACCTTCCTGTTGTTAGTGTAACTCCCTTATTGTTATTGTTGTACCGCTGTAACCCCCATATTGTTATTATTATTCCCTTAAATTATTATTGTTAGGTCGGCTAGGATTACATTGTGGCCCCATGGACTCCTATATATAGAAAGGAGGTTTTGTAATTTGTATAATCCAAGAATTGTTCATTCATGTAATGTATTGGAGGTTTCCCCCTCGAAGTGGCTTATTTCTAAGGCATTGATATCTCTTTTCTTCTCTTTTTGGAGCTGGTTTCATAACACCCTATGAGAGCGTAGGGTTGGGTCTCTTCAAAGATCCTGCCCTCATGGGTATTTTTCTCCTTCCTCCACCCAACATTATTCAGATCAATATGATCTCTAGGTCTGACGATCCGTGGATCATCCATTCGCCTAAGCAGATCGATTCATTTGGAGATTCGATGTCGTTAAGTCCGATCGAGATTGATTACCGTGAGCTTATTTTGGTCTTAGACCCTCTGCCTCCTGATCATTCTCCTTTGGGCATGTCTCTTGATACTTATTCTCAATCCCCTTGTCTCGACAATTCAGATTTGCCTGATCCCTTGAATGAGATAATTCCCTCCGATGAGGCCATCGTGGAAACTATGTCTCTCAAGGATCCCCCTTGGGACGATAGTCATCATCATTCCTCATTCATGCCTGGCCTCAGGGCCATGTCTACATGTCTTGAGAGGTTCTATTCTCAGGTTCCTTCTCCTCCACTTCAAATGCCTATTATGACACACAAATTTTTTATGGAGGGTAACTTGAGTAACATCACACAAACGATGCCTATAGAAATTTCCGTGAAACCGGGAATCATCAAGAACATCCATCTCCGTCACTCATTTCTCTTATGAAGTTCAGGCTTATACTGTACTTTTCCGTGACTTCCGCGATGTCTTTGCATGGTCCTATGAAGAAATTCCCAGCATTGATCCTAGTATAGTGGTGCATGAGATTCCTACCTACCCTGGTTCAAAGACTGTTCATCAACGTCTTTGTCCTGTGTACCCTAGAAAGGCTGACTCCATTAAGGGTGAAGTTGAAAAACTTCTCAACGATTGTTTCATCTTCCTAATTCCCTTGACAGAATGGGTGTCCAAATTGTCCCTGTAGATAAGAAATAGGGTACCATTCAAGTCTGTGTTTATTATCATTACGTTAGTTGGGCATGTCCTAAAGATAATTATCCTACTCCCTTTATCGATCAAATCATTGATGACTATGTTGGGAGTGAGATTTTTTCCCTCATGGATGGATTTTCTGGCTATAACCAGATCAAAATTCTCTCGATTGATCAACATAAGACTACCTTCATCTGTCCTTGGGCTAATTTTTCGTATAATAAGCTCCCTTTTAGCTTGAAAAATGTTGCGGCCACATTTCAGCGAGCGATGTCGTATGCTTTTCATGATATTAAGCACATTATTCAACATTATCTGGATGACCTTTTGGCTCATTCGCTAAGCTGCATGACCATCCCCATCATCTTCTGCCGATATTTCTTCATTATTAACACTATAACATCCAGCTAAATCCACACAAATGCTTCTTCTGCATCGATTTCTAAGAAAATCCCAGGGTTTATCATGTCCAAAGATGGGATTCACCTCGATCCACTCAAAGTTGAGGCCATCATTAATCTCCCCTCCCCATATTCACTACATCAATTGCAGAGTCTGCAGGGAAGGCTAAATTTCTACATCGTTTTATACCTGACTATGCCGAAGTGGCTAAAGGATTTACGCGACTACTAAAGTAGGGCGTCCCATTCCTCTGGGATGAGATTTCTTAGAAGTATTTTTACGCATAGAAGACACTGCTCGTAAATTCTCCTCTATTGCATCCTCCAAACTATCATTGTGATTTTTCCCTCTATTTAGTCGCGGCTTTCAGCATGATTTCCATGGTTTGGGTACAAGACGATGATGACAAAGAAGAGCATGTTGCCCATTACCTCTCGTAGCCTTCGTAAAACGTCGGTTATGCTCATGTCGAGAAGTTAGCGTAAGCTCCAATTCAAGTAGTTCAATGTTTTCGTCATTATATTCTATTGTGTACTGTCACTGTGATTTCAGAATGCAACCCTATGACCTACATATTGTCTCAAAAATTGCTGGGGGGAAAATACTCAAAGTGGATTTTTATCCTCCAAGAGTTCAATTTTGAATTCGTCATCGCCGTTGTGTGTCATTAGTCTTTGGTGATTTTGATTTGCCCTTCCCCTCTCGTGACTCGTCCACCGGTTCTGAGGAATGCATTCCGGAGGATTCACTTTTTATTTTTATCACCCTCGATCCTTGGTATGGTGATATCATTGTATATCTTTAGACTTCTACTATTATATCTAAGTTGATGAAGGATGCTCACTAACCCATCCGTCATCAATCACAACCTTATCATATAGTTGGAGATACACTCTACCGCATTGGAGTAGATTCCATTCTCCACCAGTGTTTGACTCTCGAGGAGGCTGAGAAAGCCCTGAATGATTGTCATAGTGGCGCCTGTGGCAAATACACAACCGTTATGCCACGGCACAAAAGATTCTTCATGCTGGGTATTTGTTTTGTTCATCTTCACAGATTGCATTGTCGCGGTTGCTCACAAATGTCACGACGACAAATCATCATTAGACAAGATGACGCTACCGTACATCTCCACCGACACATTTATTGTATTCCTTTCACAGTGGGGCTTTGATTTTATGATGTGTAACCCTCACTCAGCCGGGGGGCATGCTTATATTATTGTAGCCGTTGACTACTTCACCAAATGGGCCGAAGCAATGCCTACACTTGCCGCCGATGGTAAGACAACTGCTCAGTTCATATTCAATCACATCATTTCTAGGTTTGGTGTCCCTCAAGCCATCATTACCGATCATGGTTCCCATTTTAGGCATTATATGGTGGCAGAGTTGACTTCCAGGTTGGGCTTGCGTCACGACAGCTCAATGCCGTACTATCCTCAGGCCAATGGCCTGGTTGAAGTTGTGAACAAAGTTCTTGTCACCATGATTTAACGTACGATTGGGATACACAAATATAATTGGAATCTCATGTTATTTTTAGCTCTCTGGGCATACTGAACCTCAGTCAAGGATGTAACTGAATTCACTCCATTCCAGCTTGTTTATGGTCTGGAAGCTACCCTTTTGATTGAGTGTGAAATACCTTCGCTTAAGTTGGCTGTTGAATTACTGCTCAACACTTCACTTGAAGAAGAGCGTCTTCTCTACTTAGAAAGGTTGGATGAAACTCTCCGCTTTGCTGCTTTGGTCATCGAGGCACATAAGAAGCGGGTCAAGGCCCATTTTGACCAGTCAGTTTCCCCTCGCTCCTTTGTAGAAGGAGACCTCGTCCTCTTGTAGAACCAAGCTCATGATAAGCTGGGGGCAGGCAAATTTAAATCCATGTGGCATGGGCCTTACATTGTTAAATGCATTTTGAAGAATGGGGCCTATGAGCTCATTGATTATGAAGGTCATCCTTTAGATCAGCCCATAAATGGGTTGTATCTCAAAAAGTACTATGCATGAGTCATTCGTGCATGTTTTGTGTACATAGGTGTTTTTGAATTTTTGTACATTTTTTGGCTTGGTGTGTTTTGCGAGAGTTTTCCTGCTTATTGGGTCGTTGCTTATTGTGCAGATCTCTATTACCCTTTATGTCGATTTCCCAGATGGTGCTTCTCGCAGTACCCGGAACTTGGCTTCGGCAGCCTGGGTGATTTATGATCCTGCTGGTGAGTTGGTAGACCTGCGAGGTATTTGTCTAGGATGAACTACAAACAATGTCGCTGAATATAGTGCTGTCATTGAATAGTTAACCGAGACAATTAATCTCGGCATTAGTGCATTGGTTGTAAATCTAGACTCACAACTTGTTGTTATTAAACTTAATGGGCATTATTCAATTAGAAACCCTCACATTTTAAGATTGTATTTACGTGTTTGTTTGCTGGAAAGACATTTTGATTATATCACATATCAACATATTCCTAGACAAATGAATGTGTTAACTGATACAGTGGCCAACATTGTATTGGATAGACATTTGCGTAATCTGTAAAATCATCATCACACGAGGGAATCATATCAAATAGGAAAATATATGTATGTATATATATATATATATATATATATATATATATATATATATATATATATATATATATATTGAATGTGTTGCATCAGTATGCACCATAAGTTTCAAAAAATATGTGTGTTTCTATTACAGCCTGAGACATCATGTCTCTCAAAAATATGAAAAAATAAAGCCTAGGTGTCTAATTGTCATGATTATCATGATAGCATGTCACTGCCCGGACAAGCTACCTCAACAAGTGGTGAAATCAGTTTGACACCCATACGGTGTGTCTCTGATACGCATGAGGAACATCGTCGAATCGCGCATAGTCTGGAACCCCACGGGTGATTCCCTCCAAGTTGTGCACGATCTCCTCCTCCTCACCCCGAGGGGCAACATCAAAATTGAGAGGGATTCGCCTCACAATCGGAGACATCCCTACAGGTATCTCTGGGCTTACATCTGCAAATGCATGGATAAAGTGTCAGAACATACATACCAAAAAAAAATCATAATACTCATGAAAATTAAAAATGATTCTTACCAAGTGCTTCATCCCAATCCTCTCCTTCTGGGAGTGGGAGGTCCAGATCACCAGTGAAATCTGTGCTAGAGTAGGGCCAGTCCTCCATGACAATCAATTGTCAGCGGAGCCAATAAAATAACTCTGGTCTCCAGGACATCTGCTGACCACTCCCTGACCTTGGCATCAGAGCTGCCCATCGGGCCATCTGTGGTTCTAGTGCTAGTGGTGTCGGGACTATCACCTCCTGACGCTGAAATATTTTTGTTCATTCCAAGAACAATGATACCAGGATAGACCCATAACCAAATTGATTCAATTTGTTCTTCTTGCACTTTGTTAGCTGACGTTTCATATTGATTGTCACTGCCTCTACCCAGTTGTAGATGATCGGTGTCAAGTAGTCTACAGCAAGAAGTAGCTGTGTTTTTGTTGCTTCGTGCAGTGCTTATGATCCCGCAGCTCGTGTGATCATGTGTAGCACTACCTTCAATGTTAGATCCAGGATAGTCTGGATGTCCACCTTCCCGCTTTTTTATCCTTTCCGTGCCCCTAGACATACCTTATCAATTACCATGCCCATGATCTCCATGGTGGGCCGTGTGCCGGTCAAGATTGGTGCTACTCCCCTCTGTGACAGTCCTATGATGAAATAGAAATTTGAAACATCAATCTCAAACTCCTGATCTTGAAGAATGATTTTTTCCCAATCCTAATCCCAGATATTGATCAAGTATTGCACCAGCTCCAGTTGAGCTCTAAGACACGGTGTCATGAATAAATTTTTCAGTCCACAATCTCTGATAGCTTCCATGCATCTCTCATTTCCCATGGCAAGTTCATCCTCTTCACTATGTTCTCGTTCCTTCCACTTGATCACCATTTTTCTACTCTACACATGCAAACATGTTCATATGGACGTTATTAGTAGAATTTAAAGCTAAATTTGTGAAATTTAGGCCCATAAAAATTTCATTATGAGTTTAAAAAAAGTTTCACGGTTGACACGAATATTTGGGAAATAGTCGCGCCAATGGGTGTGCCCTTGTTCAGAAAATCAGGCAGTTGGCATGAGTCCGTGCCCGAAACTCGTGCCGACCGCCGTGCCCTACTTTTCACAATTTCCCCCTCATAAATTAAAATTAAAGGTTGCAGGTAATTAAAGAGGACTTAAAATGTGGGGAAGGATGTCGGCTCTTACCTAGAACTAACAGATTCGAGATTGGTCTACCGGATTTCCCATTATCGTCACCACAAAATCGTAGTATAAAATGGGTAACTATTGCTCCATAAGAGGTAAAAGTGAAAAGTGACTGTTTTTTACTATTTTTAGCATTTTATGAATTTTAAAAACCATAATTAGGTTTTAAGGAACATTTTTTTATTATTTCATTATTTTGAGAAATGGGTTTTACATTCGTCTCTTGTGCAGCAACAGGTTTTTAATGAGATAGTGATGAAGTAACGAGTTGTATTTTATACTTTTTCGGAATCGTTAAAAACACGAAAAATTCAATACTGGAGTCATCTTTCATCTCTTTTTTGACTCTCTAAAACTGAAAATATTGTTGAGACTCTTGTTGTTTTGAACTCGTTAAATGGTTGTGAAATGATATCTACCCAGTATACGTTTACCCCTTTTTTAGGCTGGGATAGATTATTTATGAAAAAGGAATAACTTAGCCTATTACGGCTAAGAGGTTATTTCAGATATTGTTTTCTACCTTTTCACATGTGAGAGAATATTTACGAAAAGGGACATGTTGGAGTTTTCTTTTCCACTTCTTTTCAAACTCTCTCAACATGAAAATATGTTGAATTCTCCCTTTATCAGACTCATTAAACTTTGATGACATCGGAAATCGTCACCATGACGTTGTTCGAGTTCCTCCTTCCTAAGGCTTGTAAAATGTACTAGGTTGGATTTGTCTGAAGGAAAAAATTACATTGCAAGTATATGTTATCCCGTTCAAGCTTGTTTTAAAAAATAATAATTAGGGCACTCGCCAGAAATGGTGGGGGAAAATGGAACCAGTTTTTAGTTGTGTTGGTAGTATGTTTCTCTTGAACATGACACTCATTTTCATTCATGACGGTTTGGGGACATCTCATTCCATCATTTTTTACCTCTATGAGTTTGGATAATCTGTTTTAACCTCTCATCTGCTCTTTTCCACGTCATCATGACCTCATATCCCTTGATGTCAAATACTACCAAATCTAGAGTTGTGTCGCTGATATGTTCAAGAGAAGTTTTACTCTGTAGTTTTCAACCTCCCTTTGATTCTCTATTGGTGCTGATTCTATCATCATGTTCCTATGTATCATGTTGATAATGTGGGAAACATTATGGCCCTCCTTCTACCAGCTCACTTCTTGTCGACTTCAGTTCATTATCCATGAAGTTGGTCTAGAGACTCCCTACCATTACCTTGGAGCCTGCATGCCTCAATGGTAGGTTCTTCACATTCGACGATAGGTCCACATCATTGGAATTCGATTGAATGATTCTGCACGTGTTCGACGCCAACCACTGTTCACATTCTGTGGATTTTACCTGTTGTACCTTGAGAGCTATTGTAATTATTGGTGGTTTCTCTCGTGCTTGTTAACAACTTTTATCATTGGCCAATTATCGGGTGATTTTATTGCATGTTCAACTTCAGCTCACATATTTACATGCTTGAATTTGTACTTGTTCGGTTCAAGATAGAGAGAAAGACCTTGGTTTTTTTCTGATAAGATTTAAGCTTCGGGATATTGTGGTTTATCATGGATTTATTACATGAATATTTTTATTGGATGGTTGTGACCATACTTGAGTCTATTTATTGATCCTTACTGTTGGATGGTTGCATCCATACCTCGGATCCTAGCTTATATGTACTCTATTATGGATGGATACACCCACGCCACATGTTCATGTCTCAGAGATATCAGTTGTATTTGTAATTGCAGGTCATCCGACAGTGGTGTTTGGTTCGAACACGTCCCTGCAATCCCCATCCTGCACATTGGAGGCTCATTTTTGTGACCAAAATAAAGTTTCATGCCTTTCAAATACCATCATTGCAACCCCTTTCCATGCAGACAACATTCCTTTTGTTGACAATTTCCTAAACAGACCATCAGAAACATGTGTTTTTGCCTTGGCGCTGGTAGTCTATTATGCCCTCGCGCAAATGAGGAAGATTAACAATGGACCCCATGCTAGCTGGTGCTCTGTCTTAGTTATCTACCCACACTAATATATTTATGGATTTTAAAAAAAAAATAGAGGCGAAGTTTCCATCAGAACAACTTCGTGGGCGAGTCATAGGGAGTGGTTTGACTGAATAACAATGACCTTCCTCCTCTGGCCTCTTGTTTCCACATTTTGGGGAAACCTCCCAAGGGATAAGGCCTCCCTTCCATATTGTATGGATACCAACCTCCTCCTCTCCCTCCATAAATATAGCTATCTTCCATTGATAAGGTAGCTGAATTGAACATATTATAGCAGAAATGTTGAAGAGATTCCTATGAACTTTCCTAGAAAAGATAGAACAGAAGTGTTGTAGAGGTAAATCCCCTCTGTGGATAGAGGTGATCCCTACTAGCCTAGAATGGGTCTAGCAACAATCGTAACACGCTATGGTGCAGGTCCCTAATTGCAATAAACCAACTTGCGAAGAAGACTTACCTCGAATCCAACGCTGTTGTTTGTAGAGAAGGTAGTGATCCCGTTCCTTTTCTCTGGAAAATCACAATCCTCATGCTCATCATGATCGAACACCTGCACACATAAGAAACACAACAAACAAAAGCATAAAACCCGATATATGCAATTATGTATCAGTCAGAGAAGACACAACTCATGATCATAATGAACAATACGAGTGGAACCATAACCAATAGTCGCTTATCATTAATTCATCAAAGGAAAATATAACCAGGCTTTGATGCTGAACCTTCCTTCAGTGGGTCATCAGCAGAATACGTCTTGGTAAAGCTTGTCAGGAATGGGGACAAGCCTCTCTCTTCGATCGTCAATCTCCTTGCTATGGATTTGGCACTATGAGGACTATGAAAGCTCTTGCAACATTCTTTAGGCTATGAAGGCTCTTGCAGATTAGCTTGCAAATGGAAATGGCAAGCTTATATAGATGGTGGAAGAGGAGGTGGGATCCCTACAATCATGGGATTGGCCCTATCCTCAAGGAAGATTCCATGTGAGGTGGAAAACTACTTCCTCTACATGGAAATATGGAACCAAACGTCCCAACTCAATTTAGAGACTAGTTCAGGAGTTGGTTAAAGTCAATCTTCCGCCATTTATTTTTAAAAAACACCCTTTATTAAGCTTGGCGCGAGTCTGAATCTGAGACAGAGCGCCAATTGGCATGCCCTCTTTGGAACATTTCCCCCATTGGTGCAGGTATAACACTGGCTAGTCACACCAAGGATGAAAAGGCTATTTTTAGGGTTTTTCACAAAAAGATGTCTTCAGGGGAATGAAAGTCCATGTCTAGGGGAATGCCATGAAAGTGTTTTCAAATCATGTAACTACTCACAGGTCATGGAATAAGCCCTCCAATGTGCGGGACGGGGAATTGTAGGGATGGTGACAAATTTCTGTGTAACAGATGCCCCCTAAAGCATGAGGCCCGAAAGAGAGAGAGGGGTGAAATTCTTTACGAGAATGTGTCCAACTGAAAACACTGCCGTCGGAAAACCTGCGTAGAGAAGTACAACTGATATCTCAAATACATGATATATGTGGCATGGGCGCAGCCATCCATAACAGAGTATACAAGAATCCAGATCCAAGGCAAGGATGCAGCCATCCAATCAGGATCGATAAAAGAGACTCAG
Source organism: Pinus albicaulis (assembly GCA_034641835.2). Taxonomy (NCBI): domain Eukaryota; kingdom Viridiplantae; phylum Streptophyta; class Pinopsida; order Pinales; family Pinaceae; genus Pinus; species Pinus albicaulis. Next base: position 817,542,341 of record CM076579.1, on the reverse strand, counting down.
GTATGGTCGCATCCATCCAATCAGCGAGTCATGTATCTAATCATAATAATCCACAAAATCGTAGCCTGGATTCTAACAGATGAAATCCAGGGTCTTGCGCTTCGTCTCGACCCGAACAAAGTACAAGTTAAAGCATGTGAATAAGTGAGCTGAAGTCGAACTTGCAAGAACATCACCTAATTACCAGTCAATGATGGAAGCTATTAACAGACGCGAGAAGTACCACCAATAATGACAATGGTCCTCAAGGTACTATAGGTACAATCTACAGCATGTGAATCAGTGAGCTGGCGTCGAACACCCATAGAATCACTTGATCAGAGGCCAATGATGAAAACCCCGCGTCGAATTTGAAGGACTTGCCATTAAGGCATGCAAGCTCCAAGGTACCAGAAGGGAGTCTCTAGATCAGCTTCCTGGATAATGAGCTGAAGTCGACAGGAAGTGACCTTGATCGAAGGTGGGCCATACTATTTCCCACATCATCGACAGGAGGCAGAGGAACATAATGTCTTTGTGAATCATGATCAAATGAGAATCAGAGGAAGGTTGAATTTTTTTTGTAGAGGTCAACTTCTGTTGAACATATCGGCGGCACGACAGTGGATTTGGAAGTATTTGACATCAAAAGATCAGAGGTCATGGTGATGAGGCAAAGAGCAGATGAGAGGTCAAAAAGGATTACCCAAACCCACAGAGGCAAGTGGAAAACGAGATGAGATGTCCCCAACCCGACACGAATGCAGACAAGTGCCATGTTCAAGAGCGACATACTGTCGACACGACAATGATGCTGGTTCCATTTTTCCCCACCATTTCTGGCAAGTACCTCTTTATTTTACACAAGCTTGAAGAGGGTACCATATGCTTGTCATATAATTTTTTCCTTCAGACGAATCCATCCTAGTACATTTAACGAGCCCTAGGAAGGAGGAACTCGAATATCGTCATTACGACTGAATCCAATGTCATCAAGATTTAACGAGTCTGACAAAGGAAGAACTCGACGTCTTTTCATGTTTAGAGAGTTTGAAAAGACAACATAAAATTAAACTCCAATGGTCCCTTTTCGTAGATAGTTCCTCAGATCTGAAAAGGTAGAAAACTATGTCTAAGGTAACCTCCTAGTCGCGATAGGCTAGGGTATTCCTTTTTCGTAAATAATCTATCCCAGCCTGAAAAAGGGGTAAACCTATACTGGGTAGATGTCGTTTCGCAACCACTTTAACGAGATCAAAGTGACAAGGGACTTGGCAATATTTTCATGTTTAGAGAGTCAGAAAAGAGCTGAAAGATGACTCCACTTGGAGAAACGAGTGGCATAAAGGGTAGCTACTGGTTTCGGTAATGGTGGAACTGCTCAGAACAAGTAAAGGTTGAGATGCTGGCTAACAAGACCACTCATCGCAACAGTTCCTCAGGAATGGGTAAAAAAACCAAGTGAAGGCATATGATCGGCCAAGAATATAGTGACGATGGAGTGAGAAAACCAAGGCTCACCTAGCAAAAACAAGATGATAAAATGGCAATCACAAGAGGTAAAATGGGAAAGGTTTAATTTTTACACAATCTTGAAATCAGGAAACTCTGCTTGAAGTTGGTTTCATTTTTACACAGGCTTGAAACAAAGATAAACTATGCTTGAAACTAGTTTCATTTTTACACAAGCTTGAAATGGAAACGAACTATGCTTGAAAAAGTAAGCATGCCCCCAGCATGGTGACTCAATTCGAGGTACATGCCCCCCAAGCTTCAATCCATATGAAAGGCAGATGGAGTGAAGGTTCAAGTTACGAGATTAAGAGAAATACTCAACTGGGATTTTATGAGAACTTAAAAAAGACTCGAATTGAATGGGAACATGTTTCATTATTTTAACGAGGTTGACACATTAAAAGAACTATCCTTAGACACGTTGTTTCATGGTTTAAGGAGCTTGGCACAAGACAAGGAAATCTGCTCCGACAACCTTGTTTCATTTTTTAAGGAGATTGACACAAGAAAAGGAACTCTGCTCCGACCAGCTTGTTTCATTTTCTAAGGAGCTTGACACAAGAAAATGAACTGTGCTCCGACCAGCTTGTTTCATTTTTTAAGGAGCTTGACACAAGAAAATGAACTGTGCTCTGACCAGCTTGTTTCATTTTTTAAGGAGCTTGACACAAGAAAATGAACTGTGCTCCGACCGACCTCATCATAATGAACAAGAAGTCACCGCTTCCAAGAGTTCCACTCCCGATGGAAGGAAAACATCATGGAAGTCAGGACCCAATGCCCCCAGCACCTGATGCACAATGGAACTATCACTGGGTACAGGCACGGGGTAGGTAGCCACATAATTGACCTACGGTGGGAAAGATACAATGGGTGGATAACAACCAGGAAGGGATGATGGAGGGCCAGCTACCACATCAGGACCAAAGAACGAAAGCTGATCAATGGTCACGATCCGTCCTTCATGCGGAAAACAGACCACACGAAAAAGGGAGGAGACAAGCGCTCCCATGGCATAGGTGTAATCGCGCCCCAAGAGGAAATTGAAATCCAAGGTTCCTGGAACAACCATCACATCCATATGGACTGTTTTACCTCCCAAAGTAACAGGTAACCTCGGGAGGATCCCTAACGGTTGACTAGTTCTTCTGTTGAATGTCAACAGATTTTGCGTAACAGGCGCAAGCAGCGGCAAGCCAAAATCTTGCCAAGTAGTTGAGGATAGAACACTAACAGATGTGCCTTCGTCTATAATGGTATTGGGTACGACCAGACCAAAAGCCTGTACTGTGATCTCGAAAGGCACATAAGACGGAAGGCGGTATCCTGCAAATTGACTCCAGTCAAAGGAAGCGGCCAAACTACTCGGAGGGGATACCATCGAACCAAGATGGTCTTCCTCTGGTGTTACGAAAGAAGAAGGAGCAGCCTCCATAACCTCCATCTCGAAGGCAGGAGGAGTATCCTCCAGGACCTCCATCACAGGAGGCGGAGAAGCAGCTTCTTGAGATATAGGGATAGGAGAATATTTCTCCAAATCCGAGGAATATGAAGAAACAAGAAGAACCTGAGGGATGTGAGATCCACTCTCAACGGAAAAGACCTGGTGCACCGTTGACGGGGCCAGCTCAACCGATCCCACGACCAAATGTTGGTTGGGGATGGATTCCTGAATTTGAATTTCTGAGGGAGCAGGATTGACCAAGGATGACTCTTGACCAATCGTGGCATTAGCAGGTGGAAGACTCAAAGAAATTTGTTTGTAACCAGTGGGAAGGCATGGTGTAGAAATATTCGGGTTGTCCAACACTCGCTTGGCTTCATCCATATAAGGACAAAGGTGAATGGCATGGTGCCCTTCACACAACTTATAGGGATTTTTAATCTTACCCTGCTTCTTAGTAGCCTTACCAACACCAGCTGAAGGTGTGCCCCCAACTTGACTCCCGGAAGCCAAAGGCAACGATGGGCGACCATTGGACCATACTTCAAGCACCTTGGGAATGCCAGGGTAGTCTCGAAGAAGATGGTCTCCCGTGCACAACATGCAAGGGAACTTGACTTTCCGTGGAGGGTTGGGAGGTTTATCAATGGAAGGCTTCTTAGGCGTAATAGCCGCAGAGCTAGCCTCTCTTTTATCTAACTTCTTCTTCTTTGTCTTCTTCTTCTTCTTCTTAGCCACCTGGTTACTCGAATCCAGACTTTCACCAGGAGAAGTAGAAGAGGAGGACGCAGAAATAGGTGAAGAAGGGGAGAGTTCCACCTTGGAATCAACATGATGTTTCTCAGGCAGAGGAACTGATTGAACAGTAGCCGAGACATTCGGGACCACAGAGGTTGAAAAAAACCAAACAGGCAACCCAACAGTTAACCCACGAAGGGACAACGTTGCCATATAAGGAGCACCAACATTCCCAAAAGGAGGAAAATGACCAGGATTCCCATCGGAGGGGATCCCTTGGTTGGTGAACTTCAGAAAATTTTCCATCAACAACTCAAAACCGCACACGGGCTAAAAATCAAGGCACACAATCAAACGGCCAACAAGCAAACTCTAATAGGGCGTGTGATCGCAGGTGATTTATTTTACCACATTGAAACTTAGAAACTTCACCGTTTCATGTTTTAAGAGTCGAGAAACGGATGAAAGGTGACTCTATCTCTTTCAGTTTTGAAGCAAGTGTGAAAGGACAAGTGCTTGATGATATTTTCAAATTTAAGGAGTCAGAAAAGATCAAAATGACTACTCTAGAATTCTAGGCAAAGGGTGTACCAAATAACCGTGAACTGCAATATATACCTTGGTTCCAAAATGAAAGATAACTCAACCAAGGACTTAATGTACGTGCAGGAAATCTCCCCGAATGCTGTGTCTAGTGTATCACGGGTATAGGGCGGCAGACTCAGCTTCCTATGGATAAAGGATATAAACCTAGTGGGGTCTCCCTTTATATACGCGATGGTACGGGGAGCACAAGTCCGTACTAGTGCTGTCTAAATCCAAGAGGCGAATGACAGCTACTAGGTTTAAAGATGTCGGAACACGTCTCTAGCCTAGACCTCTAAATATTTTGTTAATGTTTCAATGTTGCCTTAGTGTAAATTGAATAAATTTTAATGTTTATCTTCAATTATGTTTCAGTTTTTAGGCCCTAGCGAGTGTTACGTCTCAAAATCCCCTAAATGCACACTACATGCCACAGTATATCATTTCATTCGATGAAAGCTAATTATGAGAGAGTTAAGAGCTTTTCACACAATTAAAAAATGACCAGACAACAACCAATGATATCTCTAATGCAGCTAATGGAAACTAAAATATTTTCTTTCAAAGTTACTAATCACTAATAACACCGAAAAGATTTAATTCACACTAACTAATCCGAAGAAAAATAGATTTTTTTTTTGTATTTTCAATGTTTAAGAGCAAAATGCACTAAACAAAATGAAAAATAATGAGACAAGCAACTTGAGAAGTGATAGAAAAAGAGAAGAAACAATCAAATTTCACTCAATGCAAGCACACAATCAGACCTAAAATTGACAAAAAGTCCCTCAAATCAAAAGACACCCAAATACTCAATTGAACCATGTAATCTAGGCCCAAGACGAGACAAAGCAGAATTATAATGAAGAGGAAGCCAATCACTCAAATAACGCAATAAAACAATAGAAAACCACCAAATGAATGCAGAGAAGAAATCACAAAGTTGACTGAACAGACATAAACCACAAACTCCCAAGGGAGGCTCGATGCACAATAGCACCTAGATGCCCAAGGGCTAAGATGTAAAATCGATAGAAACGAGCAAAAAACCAAAGGATGAAGGTCACAGTTAGTCAAACAAGGCTCCAGAACACTCAGGCAGTCGAAAAAATGAGACCAAAATCACAGATCAAGCTTAGAGAGCTCAAAACTAAGCAAACCATAGCACTCCCCAACACTGGCACCACTGTCAGGCTACAACTAGCGCCATAACAGGATTGGCACGAGTAGTAACTTGACAACTAGTTCCAATTAGCGCGACTGTCACGCTAATAAGCGCGCTAGTCGAGTTTACTAAGGAAAAATGAAAAATAAGCAATACAAGAAGCAGACCAGTGATTTTGGAGCTCAAACCAAAAGCCAAAGACACGAAAAGACCTAGCCAAAAGAGCTGATCAAGCAAATAAAATCAAGAATCAACCGAAAGACAAGATAATACTCCAAGTGTTCAGTTCATAAACTAAACCAGAGATTGACTGAAGCAGCATTCATCTACTTTCGCTAATGCAAAGCAAGAGCGTTTCGAAGGCTATCTGGCTAACTTCAGGCTCCATCTATAGTTTATAAAGCAAACAACAAGCTAACTACCTAGTGGAGTCGCCAATTTTTTGTAAAGGTAAATCCCCTCTGCGGACAGAGGTGATCCCTACTAGCCTAGAACGGGTCTAGCAACAATCGTAACATGCTATGGTGCAGGTCCCTAATTGCAATAAACCAACTTGCAAACAAGGCTTACCTCGAATCCAACGCTATTTTTTGTAGAGAAGGTAGCGCTCCCGTTCCTTTGCTCCGGCAGATCACAATCCTCACGCTCGTCGCGATCGAACACCTGCACACGTAAGAAACACAACAAACACAAGCGTAAAATCCGATATATGCAATTATGTATCAGTCAGAGAAGACACAACTCATGGTCATAATGAACAATATGAGTGGAACCATAACCAATAGTCACTTATCATTAAGTCATCAAAGGAAAATACAACCAGGCTCTGATGTTGAACCTTCCTTCGGTGGGTTGTCAGCGGAATACGTCTCGGTAAAGCTTGTCGGGAATGGGGACAAGCCTCTCTCTTCGATCGTCAATCTCCTTGCTACGGATTTGGCACTATGAGGACTATGAAAGCTCTTGCAGCATTCTTTAGGCTATGAAGGCTCTTGGAGATTAGCTTGCAAAGGGAAATGGCAAGCTTACATAGATGGTGGAAGAGGAGTTGGGATCCCTACAATCATGGGATTGGCCCTATCCTCAAGGAAGCTTTCATGAGCGGTGGCAAACTACTTCCTCTACATTGAAATCCGGAACCAAACGTCCCAACTCAATTTAGACCAGTTCAGGATTTGGTTAAAGTCAATCTTCCACCATTTATTTTTTAAAAACACCCTTTATTAAGCCTGGCGCGAGTGCGACTCTGAGACAGAGCGCCAATTGGCATGCCCTCTTTGGAACATTTCCCCCATTGGCGCGGGTATAACACTGGCTAGTCGCGCCAAGGATGAATAGGCTATTTTTAGGGTTTTTCACAAGGAGATGTCTTCAGGGGAATGAAATTCCATGTCTAGGGGAATGCCATGAAAGTGTTTTCAGATCATGTCACTGCTCACAGGTCACGGAATAAGCCCTCCACTGTGCAGGACGGGGAATTGCAGGGATGGTGAAAAATTGTTGTGTAACAAGAAGAGACCCTTATTGAGAGAGCTTAGGCTTGTGTCTTCATCCCATCTGAATTCCCTGACATTCATCGAGACGTGCTTCGACAGAACCCTGCAGAAGGAGGCTGTGACATCAAGGCTCCAGTTGTAACTCTTTCTTCTATTAATACATATGCATGACTATTGTCTGGTTCCCATCTTGCATTAATGTGTTTTATTTGATGCAATATGCTTAACCCTCCTTGACTAGTTAGTAATTATGAATGAGATTATTGTTTCATATGCTTCTCTTGTTTGTTGATCTTTGTGTAGGTATCCAAAAATCGATGCGGAAGGATCGTGACATGCCAAGACAGGAATAGAGAGGCTACCACTACAACAGCCACGACAACAACTTTTGACTCCAAGTAGGTTTATCTACCTCATCTGTTTCATTCATTAATTGGGAACCTACATTCTAGCTTGTCCCTTTGTTACTAGACCCACTCTAGGGCTAGAGGGATCGTCTCTATTTGCAGAGAGGATTTACCTTCATAACAAAACCCAATGGATAATATACCACCAAAAAAAATTATGTTGAGAGAGGTCCTTCTTTTAAAGAGCATACCTGAGATAGAGTGTAGTACTCGAAGGTCTATTTAGTGTAATCACTTTGAATCATGATGTGCTTATTTATTCATTTTTGTTTTTGAAGCATCTAAACAAAGTACTATTGTATCGCATTGCTACTCATGTTTAAAAGTTTTCTTTAAAAATGTTGCTCTTCTATTTGTGACACCTTATCGAAATTAAGATGGGTGTTTATAGGTTAGATCAAATGGCCTATTATTTTCTTTATATTCTATATTTTAAGATTCCAAAACAATACGTATGTATTTATTTTTCATACTAATCTACATGAGTGTGAACTTGTGTGTATGCTCGGCCATCACGGGAATGGCTAATGCTAACTTGTTAGGAGTGAAAGGAATTGGTTTTAAATGGTCAGTTGAATTTATTTTTTCCCAAATTTATTGATTTTCCATTGCTAGAGATGTACCTAAATTGGTTACCTACCCTCTATGATGTAATGAAAATTTAGATAACTTGGATTAGACAACCCTGGTTAGAAAGAACAACAATTATACAAGGATATCTATGTATATGTTTTTCATAGTTTTCATGTAGTACTTTTTCTAATTACTATTGAGCCACGAGGAGTGGGTATTTGTGTGTTTGTTTAAGGGGGAGTACACTTAAGTGTGCATAAATTTGAAACCTTTATATTTTTTACCACACATGTATATGTAAATATTGAATTTTTTATTGATATTTTTGGATGTGGAGAGGAGGATTTTGTATTGGTCACTGCAAAGTTAAAACATGTATTAAGAGAGAAACTTAGTAGGTTTCCCTTGATATTTTTTCTTATAGATAAGTAGGGGAAACCCTAGAGACTTCACCATCATTGATGGGTGGTATTCAAGGTAAACATCAATGCCTAAGTTCCAAGCACCTTACACAAGGAATCAAAAGAGTTGAATCCATAACTTTACCAACTAGGAGAAGGACAAGGAGATGTCATATTTGACTCATGAACACCTGAATTAACCCTCAAGGCTAAATTACTATCTATTTCACATTTTTTTCCTCAAATGCATTTACCTTTTCCATTTTTTTGAAGTTTATACCATATATTATACTCGTACGGTCATGGAAAAAACAATTTGCAAATTGAATTCCTTTCAAAAGTCCCTTTTTAAATTCCATGAAGACTATAAAAATGCTTATCTATTGGTCCCGCCAGAAAATAGGACCATAAATTGGTTCCAACCATTAAGATAATTTTTACACACCAAAATTCACCTTAGTTGAAATGCATATTAGTTTAACTCATAAACAATGAACTGAGGGAAATTAAAAAATTTGTAATTCATTGACTAGACAGTGGATTTGATTTGATTATTACAATTTCCTAGATATTTCTAACCACATCATTGATGAAGAAATTTGGAAATGGATTGTGTTAGAGAATCTAATCCTAACCACCTACTAGGTGTCGAAACCGTCAGTCCAAGTGTCCCAGTTCAGTTTCAATTAGTCCAGTTTAGCCGAGTTTAACTCCAGTCATTTATTTTTGATGTTTCCAATGTAATCTTATTTTAAGTAATTTGTAATATTGTGAAGAGAAATCCTTTGGTCCACTTTTTTTCGATTTTCAATTCTTGTCATGGTATCAGAGCAAGTTTGCATAAGCCTCCCTAGGGAGCAGCAACAAAGCCAAGTTGGAGTAGTAGAGAGGAGAGGCGAGTCTACATAAGACTCTTTGACAAAGAAAAAGAATTTTGAGGAAAGTTAAAGGCGCCTCCTGAGAAGAAGCAAAAGAAGAACAAAAAAGCCAGGAAAATCCCATGAAGGCATCTACTAAAGAAAATGAAGAAAGCCAATTTGAGAAAATGGCTGAGATTGATTTCGAATTTTTTTAAAGGATGCTCAACGTTATTAATGAACCCAGAAGAGAAAATAGTCGCGTTAGTGTTCTTGTTTTAACGCTCTGTTTGAGAAGACCCTCAGCATTACTAACGCAGGAACCAACAACATAGAGTCACGTTAGTTCCATTTCCTTGCACCGATTTCAAACTGACGCAGGACCGAAGTAAATCTTCTGCGTTAAGGTAAACGTGGGACCGGAGTTCAATCATCTATGTTAAGGTGAATTTTGCATTTAAATATTATGAAATTCATGCATCATATATTTAAAATTAAAGTACGCGTTTATGGTTGAAGGAGCCCATGTGAAAAAAAAAAAAAAGACTTTAAATTTGGAAAGAGTTAAAAAAAAGGATAAGGGATTTATATAATTCTTTTTGACATGAATTTTTAAAAGAGTTTGTGTGAAAGGATTTTAGGGCATGTGAAAGGAGAGAAGAATTTTTTTTTTGGAGTTTCAAAAAAAAAACTTAAAATTGTGATGTGAGAAAGTGAAAGTGAATGTTTAAAAGGAGATTTTTTGAGGAAAGGAAATTTTTAGAAGCAAGATATTTGATGCATATGTAGAATTTTCTATTTGTGGAAGCCAAGCAACAAGGTCATGGTAAAAGCAAAGAGGCTAAAGAAAAAATAGAAGATGTTTGAGATCTTTTTAGATATGGAAATGAAGAGGAAAAAAGATGCCTATACATTAAAATGCATAAAGAATCAGTGGATTTCAGCATTCTCCCTCTAATTTCAGATGCCAAGACAGCCAAGGAGGCATGGGATACCCTTGAGAGGTGTTTTTGTGCAAGGGGGAGCATTGAAGTTGATAACCAAGGTGGATATGTAGCAGCAGATCTAAAACGAGATGAATATTTTGTTGAATTCCACTGTGCTCATCCACAGGTGGATGAAGTTTGCAAAGAAAGTGCAGAAGTAGCAGAGAGAGAGAGCACGAAGATGATCGTGAACCCCACTATGCACAGCCACAAGTGGATGAAGAGAATCCATCAATAGAGTTTGTTGATGACGAGTTGGTGATTCCAACAACAGATCTTACTGATGATGATTTGATGATTCCATAAACAGAGCTTGCTAAAGATGAAATGGTGAATACAACAACAGAGCTTGCTGATGGAGATTTGGTGAATCCAGCAACATAGCTTGCTGATGAGAGTGAAATTTTTATTGAAGCAATAATTTCTATGGTAAATCCAGAGACTAATATTGTTGATGTAAATTTTGACAGAGAATTGTTGGCTAATGATGACTGGTTGCAGATGATGCAACAAAAACGTGATATTGACATGATGTTATTTGGTGAGATAACCCCACTTCAAACAGTGGAAGACAACCTATTTGTAGCATTACAGGTTAGTGGAGAAGAGACAAAGACAGAGACAAAAACAAAGATAAAGACTGTCTGCAAAGGGAAAGCAGAAACAGAGAAAGAGGCAGAGAAGGAAGTGCAACAACAGAAAGTTCTCATTGCAAGCAGAAGGAAGAAACATAGAAAGAAGCAGAGATAGAAGCAAAGAAATAAGTCTACAAAGGGAAAGAAAAAACAAAAATAGAGGTAGAAGCAGAAAAGGAAACACAACAAGAGAAATCTCTCACTGCAAAGCAGAAATACCAGAACGAATGTTGTTCTGCAAATATTTTTAATTCTAACATTGATTTCAAGTGTGTAGGTACACAAATTGATTATGAAGAGGAGCTAAATTTTCTTGAAACATGGCATGCAACACCATGTCTAGATGAGGTCTACACAGAAGCTGTAGATATGAATGTTTAAGATAACATGCATGACGAACATGTCAATGAAATTTTGAGGCATTGGATTTATGAAGAGATAACATATTATCCTAATCTTATGTTGCAGAAAATTGATGATGAAAAGTGCACTATAGAATACAATATGTGGCAGTAGTCCACATACAATTCATTTTTTGAAGAAGTTCAGGACATGATTAGACAATAGAGGTTTGAAGAATACAACAAGATGAAAACTCTGAAACAATTTAGAGGCTACAGAATCTGGAAAAAGAGAAGAAGAAAACTAAATCTAGTTGAAAGTCAATTTTAACGTGTAAGTCTCGCTAATACATAGACCAGCAGGTATATGAATTAAATTTTTATGTGGTTGTAATTAAAGGGGATCATTAGAGAATCTAATCCCAACCACCTGCAAGGTGTCGAAACCATCAGTCCAAGTTTCCCAGTTCAGTTTCAATTAGTCTAGTTTAGTTGAGTTTAACTCCAGTCATTTATTGCCGATGTTTCCAATGTAATCTTATTTAAGTAATTCGTAATATTGTGAAGAGAAATCCTCTGCTCCACTTTTTTTCCGTTTTCAATTCTTGTTAGAATGGAAGTTTTCAAAGTTAAAGTTCTTTGTATTTGTGAGTTTCTCATCATAGGTTTGTGTTTACACAAAGTTTAGAAGAAAACAGAGTTAAAGCGAGGCCTGCAATTGTTTTAATTTTGATAATAGTCTCTTTAACATGGTTTCTTCTACATTTATGGGTCTTCATCACAAGAAATTTTAGATGAAAATAGAGTTAAAGTGAGCCCTGCAATTGTTTTAATTTTGGATAATTGTCTCTTTAACATAGTTTCTTATATTACGTCAATAGATTTACGGGTCAGTTTGTTGCTTCCTCTTTAACGTTTTTCGTTATTTTCACGGATAAAAGTAGCCTTCGAGGTACGTACATTTATTTTCATGGATAAATGTATGTACTTTCACATATTGTTCTTCAGGTGACCAACAAGCTACACGTAAATATCATCATTATTAGAGATTACATCATTAGAGATCATGAGAATCACTGTCAAATTAATTTTTCATTGTCCATGCACATAAATATTATGTGGTATGGCTTGAACCTAAATTTTGTTACATATATTTAATTGTTTATTAACACATGTCATTATAATAGAAAAGCATTAGAATGGTTTCGTAGATCAATTCTTTTGATAGCTTTTTTCCTGTTGCATGATGGCATGAAAAGAAAAAGTGTTCAAATCCTTAAGTAGGATCAGATTGTTATTGAAACATATTATCTTTAGTTTTTCTATATCAATTTTGTAAGTAGTAAGTTTTATTAAGCTTGTTATGTCTTCATTTAGTGTGGTATGAGGCTCTAGGGTTTTGTGTAAATTGGGATTTCTTTTGAAATCTTATAATTATTGTTACCTCGTAAGAGAATTCCTATTGATTCAAGTTGTTTTGTGATTATGAAATGTTGCTCTTCAAACAGGTTATGAAAGTGTTAGAGACACCCACTCTAGATCTTCTGAAAGAAGCTAAAATCACTTAGAAGTAAATAGTATCCATTCTTTATGGTTTCATAATTTAGATCTTATTGTTATCTTTACTACATAGTGTAGTAGGCTTATTTATCCTTAAACAATTTTTGATAATAAGAACTAGCATGTTGTTGAGTCTCATAATTGTTTCTTTTTGACAAATTTTTTTCACCTATTTTGACCACCATAACCATCAGTGGGCATCAAATTAGTGGATTCAAAGCTTTAAAGGTATATGATTGTCTCATATTTCATATGTTACTAATGTTCTTTATTATTTGCCTAATATTTGCATCAAATACTTGATTTTTATGTTTCTACAGTTAGAATTTGATACTGAAACTGAGTCCATTATTGAACATGATCCAAAGTGCCAGTTGGAGAAAAAGATATATGGGAAAATAGAAATTAGTCTACTCAATATTTTCCTCCTATCTTCGTGAATCGAATTTATGAAAGAAGGTTTTAATCGAATAGTCAAAGGTGAAGGTCAACGAGTTAGCTACAACAAGCAAATGAGAAGCAAAATGAACAAATCATGATTTTATTTGTGAAATAGAAAATCGTGAGCGATTTCTGATAGGATATCTTCTAAGGTCAAACTAGTATTTTGTTAGCTAAAGAAACTCTAAACATTTATGATAGAGGCTTTATAAAAAATAGCGTCGCATAAATGTTATGCATTGTTGTTATTATTTTATGTTGTGCAACACTGAACTCTTAAACTATGTTTTAATATAAAAATAATTTTCTTATCTCAATGCATGGTTGATTGATTAGTTGAATTGCACGACCATCTACTTTGTGAGGGCCCCCTCAAGAAGTAAGGGTTTTTCATTTATGTTATTTCGATTTTTGAATTTCATGATCAATTAGATGGATGCATCCCCTAACATATCTTTATGTCGATTTTGAATTTAAACAAATTAGATGTGTAGTGTTCATGTGAAGCATATGATTGAGTTCATAGATAACAAATAGTTTGGTTATTTTATTAATTCAGGAGCACATGAATTGAGTTGGCATTGAGAGTTTGAATTGATAACAAGAATGTAATTTTGCGAATCATAGAATTAGTTTGCAGGTTTCATTTCAGAGAATAGGTGTCGTGAGTTTTATTTCAAAGTAAGAGTGGTTTATCAATTTGAGAAAGTGTGAACATAGTTTAAATTAATTTTGATTTTGAATGCAAGAGTGTGTTATATTGATAGTTGAGTTTATTCTTTTAGAAATAAAGTTTCTTTCAAAGCACATTTTATATATTTTGTAGAGTGTGTGTGTGTGATTCTTTATGAGTTAAATTTCATTTTGCAAGTGTGAGATTAATCTATAAGTTTGAGATCTTTATTGGTTGTGTGGATTTCATAATTAGATATTAATATGATTAACTTTCTTAGAATTAGTTTCAATGAATAATCCAATCATGTGCATTAGAATTTTAGTTCAGTGATAAAGGATTTCTAGCACAAATAATTTACTTACACTTCATTAGTTTACTATCCCTGGTCGATAATTTATGTAATCAATTTAAGATAATTAAATTGACAAAACATTTGGCGCCGTTGCCGAGGAATTTTAAATAGGAATCTTGTCTTTTTATTTTGACAATAAAAAACACGCAAAAAACATAAATGTGATATGCATAGGGTAAAATATTCTAGAGATATATTTTTAAGTGGAGGCAGAATTTTAATTCCAACAACACCACTCACCCCACCACAACCTCGTAGTGCCACACCTTCCACCCAAAATCGCATAGCATCCATTGCAGGCAGGCATAGGCTTCCTAAGGTACTTAGATCTGAAATCCAATCTAGGAATTCACCAACATCACCAACTAAAGCAATAGTAGAAGAAGAAGATCCTTCATCCCCAACAGAAGGAGTAATTTTCCTAACTTCAACTAGAGAATAAATTATAGCTCAAGAATCAGAATTCCCTAGTGAAGAAGAGGAAGAAGAAACCTATTTTAATATACCATTGATAGAGGAACTGGAAGAACTAGAAGAGGAACAAACAAACCCAATTTTGGAACCTTACATTAGTTCTGAATAATCCACAATGGTTGGAGAAGGGGAAGGAGAAGTACACGATGTAAATGGTGAAAATATTAGGATTGGAGGTGGAAGAGGTGGAGGAAGAGGAAGAGGAGAAGGAGATAGAAGAGAACTAGATCTTGTTGGGTTTCCTATATTTGATGAATATACTACAGTAAAAATTAAAAATATCTCACCTTTTGTCATTCCTAAATTCCACGAATTAAGAAGTGAGTATCATAAAGCATTTCTTTTTGAGTTAGAAGTTTTATGTAGATCTTATGACTATTTTCTCGACTCTCAAAAGTTGAAATTGTTTCCAACAACTCTTAAAAGATGCAACACTAAAATGGTTCATGAGTTTAATAAAAAATCTCTATTAGAACATGGGAACAAATGAAAACAGCATTCTTAAATAAATACAAGGATTAATGCATGCCCCATAACCTTAAGGATTAAGTTTTCAAAATGATGCAAAAAGAAGATGAAAATATTGAGGATTTAATTGAAAATTTTAGCTACAATCTTAAGAGAGCTAAAATGGAACATTTAGATGAAGACACTTTGAAAGCTCTCCTATTAAAATCCATTAGAGATGAATGGATAGATAATCTCCACTTAATGGGTAAAGATGATATTTATCAATTATCATTACTAAATATTTATGAGTTATGCATACACATTTCAAGAGGAAAGAAAAAAACTCGAAAAAGCCCAAGAGATCCTGTTATTTCTAGGATTAATAAATATGCGACCAAAACAATAAGTAGGGCTGAAATAGGAAATTTTCTTGATGATTTTAAGACAAAAATTTTAGGGAGTCTTAGTGAACAAATAGATACCCTTAAAATAAAAAACAAGAAAAAAGCTAAAATTTTTGCTTTACCCATATTTTTTCTGAAGTGCAAAAAGAAACATGCCTTGAGAGAATGTCCTGTTGACTTGAAGAATGTAGAAACTTGTGTTATATGTGCAAAAAATCATGATACTAGAGAATTTATTTCAATACCGGGTCTTAAAGTTTTTTACCAAGAGGAAGTAGTCCCAAATCAGGTAGATCCTCTTTGTTTTGTTTCCAAGAGACCATGGAAAAATCAAGGTTTTAACACCCAAACATATGCACAACCACCAAAAAATAATTGGACTGCACCCATGCCTTGGAAACATTGGCCTCAACCTTGGGCACAAGGATGGAAAAATCCTTATGGAATATATCCTCAGTACTCTCAATACCCTCAACCTTATCCTACTTTTCCACCACAATATTTTCTTTAGTCTAGCCAACCACCTCAAGTTCAAATATAGAATCCAAATCCACAACTTTCTTATCATTGCCAAAAAGACAAAACCAATTACCAGCCCAACCACTTCCGAACCCAAATAATAAAAATTCACATCCTATTTACAATATGGAGGGAAACAATTTCCAAACTTACATGATAAATCCGTTAGATCTAAATAATGATCAACTTAAATTTGGTAGAGTATTAGAAAACAAGTCACCATTTGTTGTTATTCAAGGAAGTGAAAAGGATGATCATTCTGAGGAGACATCTCTTGTTGGGGCCCTTGTTTTTGAAAACTTGTTTGGAATATTTTTTATTTTGAATAAAGGATGACCTTTTTTGGTTGCGGCAAGATGACACATGGAAATCACGACCGAGTTGCAACTACCGTAAGCCGCAGAGCTATCAAGGTGGCGCATAAGCAAGAGATAACTAAAGAAAGCAGATGCATGAGGATATACAGTAGAAGACAGGAAGCGGACCACACAGATGACAAGAGAGAAGTCGGAAGCAGCTGAAGAAGGACACAGAGAAGAACTAACAGTTGCGAAAGAGGGTGGATAAATAGCAGTCACCCGGCAGAGAGGAAGAAGAGAGACACAGGAGACGGAATGCAGGGCGACTGAAGGAGATTAGCCAGGATATCTCTGTAGTTACTAGGGTTCTCTCATTTACCTTTCTGTTATGTAAGGCATCTATAATAGACTGTAATCTCTCCTCGCGGAAGCTATGTAATGAAGGTGGTGGATGAAGATATCAATCCAATTGCAGGTTACTGTCTTACTGTGTAATTCTTATGCATGCATAATGGTTGCGATGGTTTAAAATTTTATTTACTTAATACCTATTTATGCTCTGAATGTTCTTGCGGATATATCTATGTTTATGAAATCTGTTTTAAGGTAATCATGAGTTGTGGATCTGTTCCTTGCCATCGATCTATTCCCATCTTGCATGTGGTTGCAGCACGCCTCGGGTGAGACTCTCTGCTCTCTGGAGTAGGGTGATAATGCCGACGTGGTTCTAGACTATAGCGGATTCCCTTCTTGGCCACAACTCCTGAACTTGGGTCTTGCCTGCGAGACCTGATTCCTCGCCAACAAATGGTTCCGTTGCCAGGCCCTGCATGATATGAGGGGAACTATATCATGGTCTCAAGGATCTATGAAAGGGAAATACGGCGATGGTGGGATAATCATCTCGACCAGTTTATTACTCAGCAAGCAGAGTTGACTAAGAAAAAGGAGGTGGAGATCAAGGAGCTTGTCCTTTTCTCAGATTCAACCAGTGATACGTACGAGATCCTCTGGGGAAATTTCCCTAGCGACCTCTACAACTGGTTGCGGAGGTTACATACCAAGGTGCCTAGGGACGGCTTGCAGAAGATAAACTACAAGTGGATGCATGGGGATCTGGTGGCTCTGCATCAGTTGGAAAATGAATTGACCTGCACGGTGGATTTCTGGGTCGAGACCACGTTGGACGGATATATTGTAGAGTTTGCTGCAGAGTGCCACCATTCCTTCTTGAAGGCTGAAGCTACGTTCCACTCTGGGCTAAGAGGGATGCTGCTCAAGGAGATTCCGCTGTGGATTAAGGCCCTGATGGTGGATGAAGGGCTAATGGAATTCCAAAAGGCAAGTATGGAAGCGTAAACCTTCGGTGCTGGGGGAAGGGCTGAAGGGACAGATGCTACGTATAATTTGAGGTGGGAAGTTGGGAATGGATGCCGAGGCCGCACGAAAGTTGAGGGAGCGACGTGCACATCGGCGGGCGAAGATCGCCGATAGGTGGCAGAAACAGGTGATGCGGGATTTGAAATGAAGGGAAACTGATAGGAAGAATCAGAAGGAGGTACCTCAGAGAATAGGAATTATGGACGCGAATACCTAGGAAGGAGAAGGGACCGCTGTGGGAGTACGGCAGGTGCATGGGAGCCCAGCTAAGTGAGAAAGGGAGACAGTGACTGACGAAGACGATGCAGGTATGCAGCCCCACGAGAGCTCCGATGGTGAATGGTACGTCGTGATGCAGTGGTTGTTTTAGAAGCGGATGACATTCATTTCTCTAGGCAGCCCCG
Source organism: Pinus albicaulis (assembly GCA_034641835.2). Taxonomy (NCBI): domain Eukaryota; kingdom Viridiplantae; phylum Streptophyta; class Pinopsida; order Pinales; family Pinaceae; genus Pinus; species Pinus albicaulis. Next base: position 817,524,260 of record CM076579.1, on the reverse strand, counting down.
CTTCCAACATTCTGCATGGAAAGGATCCCTACCTTTCCCTGGTACTTTATCAACATTTGAGCAATATTTTTGTTAAGTTACAAGCATTGAGTCAATTGCATAGTAGTTCATTGTCGATAGCGCCACACGTTAGTAGTAGCGGCACCAGTAATATCGCATTTTCTAGCTGAATAATCATGCAACCAGGACCTGGAGGCTTTATCCTGGTTAGCCCTCTGTAAGTAAATATGGGGGGGTCTTTCACCTGGTATCCAGGTTCTCTGGCTGGGGCAATGATGATGTAGAGCAACACTGGTATCTGTACGAAGCCATATGGAGGGCTCGGCAGATGCCAGATGCAGGGAAGTTAATAGAGTTCCAGACCACACTCAGAGAGAGGGCTCTATGATGGTTTATCAAGTGGTCCGAGGCCCATCCTAATCCAGTAATGGCAGACGTTAAGCAGGATTTTGTCCGGGAATTTAAACTTCCCCAGACGGACCAACAGGGTATGTCCGAGCTCTGGGAAATTAAGCAGAAAGAAGGAGAGACCGAATGGGAGCTGATGCAGCGATTCAAGGACGTGATTGGGAAACTCAGTTACCCGATCGACCCAAACCATCAGAGGGACTGGTTCATCAAGGCTTTTCTTCCCTTGACGCGAACTCCCCTCACCCAGCAGAAGATTGACAACCTGCAGGATGCTTTAGAGCAGGCCATGAAGATAGAGGCCATGGCAGGTTACCCTTAGGAATATCGAGGAGGGACGGCCCCGCTGGATCCCTCCTTGTTGCGACTACAACACCAGATCACTAGTCTGACGGAAAATCTCAAGGAGATGCAACCTATAAGGCCAGCCAGGCCGAATGTTTGGTGCACTCACTGCCTAGTTGAAGGCCATGTCGCAACCGAATGTCCTTGGCTGCGTGGCACAGGTGTGGGAACCTCGGTTGTGGCGATCCAGGGGGGTCCACCCACTAGAGGAGGCGCGGTGATGAATCCGCAAGGGGTATACTAGCCGCAACAGCCTTACGCGGGGTTCCCACCTCAACCGAACCCCACCACCACGGAGTACTGCGAGATTTGCCGGACGATGGGGCATCCACCTTGGATGTGCCCGATACTACAGAAGTACTCCAATGTCCCAAACAACGTATACTATGAGTTTTTTGCTTCCATGACTCACAACATGGAGCAGTGGAGGGCTCTCGACGCACTCGTAGACCGGTTGGACCGACCCTCCTACAAGGTGAATGAGATTCCCAGGGGGAGAGGAGGCGGTATGCGCGGAGGCCGTGCAGGGGGGCGAGGTCCGGTGAAATGTTACAACTGTGACCAGGAGGGTCACGTGGCTCGGGAATGCCCCCTACCACGACATCCTGGGTGTTCTCAGTGCCGCGTGAACGCCCATGCAACAGAGGACTGTCCAGAGCTCATCAAGAAGTGGGAGGAATGGGTGCGGCAGCAGGGAACGAATTTGGTAAATTCAGAGCCACGAGGGACCACGACCCCGGCCATGCAGAATGTCGTGATCGTGACGCGGGGTGGCAAGAAGACGAGCGAGGATGCCCATGGAAGGGAGCCGGTCCGAGCTATTTGACCTACCTCCCCCAAACAACTGATCCAGCCAGACGTACAGAAGAAGTACTTCCAGGAGGCTGTGGAGGCCTTTTCTTAGCTGTGGGAAGCCGAGGGCCTTGAGCTACCCCCGACGACTGGTTCAGGTGAACAGAGCGGCACAGGGACCCTGATTGAGGACTGGTTTCACCTGTTCCTCAAAATCGTTGACAATGCTTCGCTGCGAGACCAGCTCAAGCATACTCTGCAGGACGCACTACAAGGGAATACTGGGCCAAGGGAACCTGGGGACACCGCACCTCAATGTGTGCTGCGAGTTAAACAAAACAAGCGATGAACAGGAAATGAGTTCTGGCTTAACACGCAGGTTGCGGGCTTCCAAATCAGTGACACCATGCTTGATTCAGGATCTGACGTCAACATTCTGCCATGGAAGACGTGGGAGGCTCTTGGACGACCACGGCTGGCCTACTCGCCAATCCAACTCTGAATGGTGAACTAGTACTGCATTTTGTCGATCGGCCAACTCGAAGGCGTCGAGGTCGACATTGCGGGGGTGAAGACTTACATAGATTTTGAGGTTATTGATATTATGGGGGACAAGGATCCTTATCCTGCCTTACTAGGCATCGATTGGGATTTTGAGAATTACGCCATCATCGACCTCAGAAAGGAACTAATGATTTTCGAGGATGGGGAGGTACGGGTCATGCAGCCCCTCGACCCGTATCAAGGTCTGCGATATACCAAAACTGTGGACAACCAGGAGGATGCTCAGATGATGGATCACCTTTATCAGATGACTGCAGGGAAGCGGGACGATTATATCAACCCGACGGCAACTGGCTCCGTCAGCTGGTGCAATGTCTAGAGCTCAGAGTTGGGGTCAGAGCTCACGTGGGAAGAGTGGCAGTAGGGGGTACGAAACCAGCACGCGGAGATGTGCAGCCATTGCCCGAGTCAGTTGGATTGGTGCTGAGTTCAGAGCATACCCCACCCTGTCGAACATGCAGGCTGTGAATACATTTATTGCAAAGGTGGAAGACACAGTTCCAGAAAGCCGCAGAATACCACTTTTGGACGTCGCACTACAGTCCACGTCAGAAAGGTGGTGGCGGAACCACCGCACCACCTTGTCGCGGTGGAGTTGCATGACTCAGGCTTTGAAGGCACGGTTTAAAGAGGACAAAGGCCCTCGAATCGGGCACCGATACCAGGGGAATTTCGATTCACGGGCCCACTTCAAGAGCTGTGAGGAATAGTGGGGAGGTCTGGGATACCGGCAAGAGCTATGGGTACATCGGTTTATCCACTCCTTGGATACAAACCCCCAGGCCTGGTGCTTGGAAGAGGAGCGGAAACAAGAAACCCACTCTTGGCAGGAAGTCACAGACAAGTTTTTTCGGTGCTTTTCATTTGAAGGGGAGACAAAGTAGGAATCTCGGGCACTGCAAGTGATTAAGGCTGTCCTATTTGTCTGTGACCCCAAGGCCGATGAGGCCATGGTTACACCATGTCCTGCGGCTAGACGTGAGTTGGTTTGCCAACGGATAGACGGAAATCCTGACGATGATAGTCTGAAGGACCTGTTGTACTATACAACAACCCTCCCTTTTTCTAAATTTTAGAAATAAAATTTAGAAATAGGGTCCCTTTCTTTTTAGAAATAAAACACTTAGAAATAAAATTCATTGTTTTGAAAAATTTCATATTCAACATTCAAAAAACTTATGGTCCGATCTAATATACAAAGCCTTATCATAAAAAACAGATCAAAGTTAAAAGTTCAATCGCAATCGGAAAATCGGAGATAACCCTCAAAAGAAATTTCATATGCCCATTTCAAATCTTCCGATGCGATTAGTCCAATCGGAAAATTTTAAATCGCTAAGAGTTTAAAACAGTCAAATATAACTTCCGATGCGATGCGGTCAATCGCAATCGATTAATCGGGACAATCTTTAAGAAACTCTTTACACTTAGTTGAAATTCCCCGATCCGATGTGCATTTGATAATAAATGCTTTTAAGAGAAAATCGAACATTTGTTTAAAAAATATGGTAGACCCCACCATTAGAGATCGGAAAGATCTGCAATCGCAATCGATCAATCGGGATAAACATATTGTGATACTCATTTGCCATTTGAAAACTTCCGATGCGATTCATCTATTTTGCATACGAAGATTTTTGTTGAATATATTAATATATCACAAGCGCCAAATCTTTATTGGTACGAAGGCATTCAATAACGAATCAAATGAATATGGTTTAGGATTTGGTTTTAAATACTTAAGGGTGACCCAAAAGGAGCATTTATGCAATATACGAAACAAATAAATGAAAAACCATAAATTCATAAATCATTCCGTTTGAGTGGCTTGTTGATCACGACTGAGAGTTTATTGTCTTACAGAGCCAAAGAACAACAAGTTTTTTCATTCACAGACAAAGGGAAGCTGTAGCAGACGCAGAAATATCAAAGAGAGGAAGAAGAAACAAGACTGCTCTACCAGTGAAGCTTGCCGAAACTCCTACGGTCTCAAAAGAAAAGCCCATAAAGCCAAGGCTAGTCACAGATACATCATGCCAAGGTCTTGGGAAAATGACATGGGACACAGTCTACAACCTATTGGAAAAAGAAGACCCCAAGGTCACAGTGGAGAAGGCAACAGTTCCAGACGAGGATAGCTCGGATTCTGACTCTGACATCAATGAAAGAACACTTGCAACTATTTCTATACTCGACCAAAGCAGAGCTAGTGATCAGCGTCTTTAGCTTGCGATGTGGCCTGATGGTTGCATCAAGAATAAAGAGCACAAGATAGAACGCTTGTTTCAGCAATTCCAGAGTGCTTCTGGCCATAGTTATAAGACTTGAAAATGTACCAATGTACCTGTTGACATGTATCCAATTCAATTATCAAAGAATTTTATTGATGATGTAATAAAAGCTCAATCTGATCATCAGAAATCGAGGAAAAACCCAGAAGCACCGCACATCCGTATGTATTCAGAGATTCTTCGCTCTATAATACACAAAACGCACAGATTGTAGGTTATTCGGCAATAATAATTCAGCTAGGTTTTCTATACAAATGGTTTAAAAGAAAATCAAACATTTGTTTAAAAAATATGGTAGACCCCACCATTAGAGATCGGAAAGATCTGCAATCGCAATCGATCAATCGGGATAACCGTATTGTGATACTCATTTGCCATTCGAAAACTTCCGATGCGATTCATCTATTTTGCATACGAAGATTTTTGTTGAATATATTAATATATCACAAGCGCCAAATCTTTATTGGTACGAAGGCATTCAATAACGAATCAAATGAATATGGTTTAGGATTTGGTTTAAAATACTTAAGGGTGACCCAAAAGGAGCATTTATGCAATATACGAAACAAATAAATGAAAAACCATAAATTCATAAATCATTCCGTTTGAGTGGCTTGTTGATCACGACTGAGAGTTTATTGTCTTGCAGAGCCAAAGAACAACAAGTTTTTTCATTCACAGACAAAGGGAAGCTGTAGCAGACGCAGAAATGTCAAAGAGATAAAGAAGAAACAAAACTGCTCTACCAGTGAAGCTTGCCGAAACTCCTACGGTCTCAAAAGAAAAGCCCATAAAGCCAAGGCTAGTCACAGATACATCATGCCAAGGGCTTGGGAAAATGACATGGGACACAGTCTACAACCTATTGGAAAAAGAAGACCCCAAGGTCACAGTGGAGAAGGCATCAGTTCCAGACGAGGATAGCTCGGATTCTGACTCTGATATCAATGAAAGAACACTTGCAAATTCATTTCTACATCGAATTGCAGCCAGAGCAAGCATCATGCCTTACTATGATGTAGTCCTATGGGTTATCGACAGTGTAAAGATACAAGATAGAATGTTTGTTTCAGCATCTGGAGTGCCTTTCGGCTCGTTTAAAGCAGAAGACTTGAAAACAATGTACCACCTTCCAGACCCACAGAAGGTGTATAACAAGGAATTTATCAAAGAATTTGCTGATGATAACAAAGTCCAATCCGACCCTATCAGAAATTGGAGGAAAAACCCAGAGAAGCACCGAATTGAAGCATCCGGTATGTATTCTGTAGATTCTCTTCTGCCTCCATATTCCTATGCAGCTGCCATGATGTGTAGGTTATTTGGAAATGATAATTCAGCTTGGTTTTCTATACAAATGGTCCCCTTAATCCTAGCAGCTGTGAATTCCGACATTATGGATTGGGCTGTTATTCTTTCTGATAGAATGGCCAATAGGATCCTTGAGTACAGACAAGAAAAGGATGCTGGAAATTCTACCCCCTTTTTCTTTTGTGCCTATATTCTTGATGCTATTTGTTTCAATTCCGAATTTCCCTTATTTGGATGGAAATGGACTCCCAATAAACCCCTTCCAATCCATATTTATCATAAATTGCTTTGGAAGATTCATTTCCAAGATAATGTATATAGAATCTGTCATGGCTTCCTCATTCCCGTTTTCCAAACCATTTTTAATCGCTGTCCCCCTAGGATTTCTGATAAAGCTAAAGCCGACCTGTCTGCAATCGGAGATTGGTTTGGGGAGGAAAAATTTACTTACATCAGGGTTTTTGGTAGTATAGTGGAGCCGCATGTTCTTCCGCTTTTTGTTCCAGAAAAACTTCTCGCTCAAGAAGTTTCTTATCAATTTACAATTGAAGGTATATCCAGGTCTTTGAACAACAGTAAGAATAAAATGTGGCCTCAATTCCCACTCAATTGTGGTCATTTCACTCTAAATGATTTCAAGCATGCAGAAAAGGAAGTCTTCAAGATAAGAGGTTGTAAATTTGCAACCATTCCTGGAAGACAATATGATCCAAAAAATATAGCATTCGATGTCACTGCTTCAGTTTCAATTGCTCGTTTCGAGCATGAACCAGATATGTTTGATGATTTATTTGTTTCATTAGATAATTTTCCTCAGAATTTTGACTTGGTCAAGTCTGAATTTCAACAGGAGGAAATAAATAAATTTCTCTTATTTAGAAGCCAGAGATTGTTGAGAGTACCTCTGGACCAGCTGAGAACTCACATCCAAAAATCAGAGACAGAAGGTACATCCGGCCAAACGCTAGTAGAAACATCTACCAGCAAAATCATTACACAATCGGCTGTCAACCAGCCGATTGTACATTCTCAAAAAGTGGTCACTATTGACAAACCTGATGCCCCAAAGGGAAATACTGCTCAAATGACAGACAAATGCACAAATATCAATGATGAGGTGCATAATCAAAAGGATGGATCGGATGACAAAAGCACTAAGCAGAGCATAGATAAAGAGAAAGGAAAATAAATAACTAAGGAGATTATGGTTTCCACTAATCTTGATATTTCTTCTCAGCTATTAAATCAATATGATCAGTTTGCTCAACAGCTTGGATTGCAGGATAAAGGTAAATAACAAATAGAGCAGGATGTTGAAATCATTCCTGAACATCCTACAGGGCATATTGTATTAAAAGGTGAAGAGATCCCTCCTTTGGATGTATTTTACAGCCCTAAACATAAGGCTGTTGTCAAAATACAAAGAAAGAAAAGAAAAACAGAACAGGGTATATTTTCTACTCCATCAGAGGAGTTGATGAATATTTTTTATAAGAACAATGAAATGAATCCATTTGAAGACCTTACGAAATTGTCCCAGTATACAGGAGCTTATAGTGCTGCAACAGTGGATAAAGTTGTAGAAGTTTCTCAACTAATAACTCAGAAAGATCTTCACATAGCTTCACTGGAAGAACAAGCTAAGGAGAATCAGTAACTGATCAGCCAATTGCAACAACAACTACAGGATCAAACATTCAGGTCTAAAGAATTGGAAAAACAGCTTGCTGAAGAAAAGAAGAAGGTTGATGAAAAGCTTTTAGGCAAGCAAAAGCAGCTAAATGAAGAAATTTCTAAGTTACAGAGTCTGTTACAAAATGAGGAAAAGGCAAAAATGATTCAAGAAAAGGAATTTCAAGCAACTTTGGATAAGTTTAAAGAATATCCAAAGTTAAATGAATTCAAATCGGAAGCCCTTGAGGCTAATAAATTATTGACTCAGCAGTTAATTGAATTTTGCTCAAAACTGTCACAAGCAGAACCTTTTTGTGAGATTACTTCATCTTTGATCCAAACTATCATAACTCTTAGACAAGAAATAGATGATGCTGATGAAAATATTTCTGAGTTTCTCAACTGGCAGGATACAGAAAAAGGAAAAGAAGCAAATCTTCCTAGGATAGAGGAAAAACACAAAGAAATCTTGTTTACAGAATGGGAACATCAATTAATGAAATCTGATAGAGCAATATCAAGGGCCACAAATATAATGAATAATCTCACGCAATTCATAAATGACAGCTTATATTCAATTAATCTCATTTCAGACTGTGTTCCTGGCAGTTTGCCAAAGATAAAAGAAACTGAAGACAGGTGGAGAGAAGAAATGGAAAGGAAAATTCAACAAATCGGCAAACTTCAAACTATATCCTGGGATAGTATGTGGACTCATGTGATCAAGCCAAACAATCAACAGACAGCTATCAAACTTCTATCAAACGCTGTCGATTGTCTAATTCCAGAATTTTCTGATGCCACCTATGCTGGACAGTTGCATACTGAGATGAGTCATCCACCAAGACTCCGAGAGATGTTGAACATTTGCAACTTGGCTTCATCAAGCGAAGGAGAAAAACAATGAATCAGTTTTATTCAAAATAGCATTTCAGTTTTAAATTGATAGATTGTAGCAGTAGTATTAGGATTTTGTTATGTAATTTTATTATTTAAATCCCTCTCATGCATTTAGAGAAGAATCGGAAGTTGTAATATTTTGAGGATTTGGAGCTAACATTTCTGTACTTCATTCCTTATTATATTTCTATGAAAGATCACATCTGGTGATTTTTGTGCTCAAATTATCTTTGAAGTGTTGCATTTTTGTGCCTTTGGAGTTAATTTTACATCGGAGTTACTAGATCAGAGTATCATACTTCGTTTGACAGTCTGCAATATGAATGAGGTATTTTTATCTTTTCATTGTTAATTGTCTCTGTTATATGGTATTCATTTGAAGAATTTGCTATCATTTATATATTTGATTTTCATAATATTTCCTCTTTATATTATCATTTCTGAGTATAATTGGAATATTATCATTTATAGACATATATGAATGGTATATAATGATGAATGCAATATGCTAATATAACTCTGTTTAATTTATTAAACAGAGTTATCTTTATTCGTTTCTGCATATTTCAATTTAGTTAATAATACATTTCCATGGTTATTATTAGATTGAAACAATCTTAAGTTGTATTCACATATAATCACCCGGGTTAAAATTAGAATTTCTTTATCAGCATTTAGTTTAGATTATATAGTTTTATTTTTGTTAATTTAGTCCCATTTTCACCCATTCAATTCAATCCACTTAGTTATAAGGAAACTGGTCCTTTAAATCCAGTCGGAGCCACCATCCCAAACGGAAAAGGAGCTGTCTTAAGGTCCCGACCGGGTGGTTTTCCCCCAATGTTTGAAGCAGAGATTTTCTAGGCTTCAACATTTTTGGCGCTAGAAGGAGGGCATCCTGACTGTGAATGGCAAGAAAACCCAAATCTACAAACCATTCTAAGAGTAATTCTCCCTCCACATCACCTCGTACTTCCAAATTGCCCGTTGATTCCTCAGCATCCAAGCAAGAAGAAGAGGTATCCACTATCACTGCTCAAACCCACCATACTTCAGAACAATTAAGTCTTGAATCTCCTGAAGTTCAGTCTCTCATCCAGAAACTTCAGAGCTTCTCGATTTCACCACAAAAATCTGAGCTATCTCAAAGCAGTGAGACTTCGCAATTCAATCTACCTCACCCTCTTACTAGACTTCAGAGTGAAAAGCTCGGTATTGAACCTACTGAATTTCCTTTACCTAAAAGGACAAAGGCAAAGAAAAATACTGAAGATTCTGACAGTGAAGCACTTTCATCCACATCTTCCATCTCATCTTCCCCAGTGCGAAGTCAACCATCCACTCCCTCATTACATATCGTTGTTCACCAGGAATTGGAAACTTCAACATCTCAACCTGCTCACTCCTCAATATCAATTCCTTCCCAGACATCTGGAATCTCAACAGCAGTATCATCCACCACTGGTATTATAATGGCAGATCCATGGACCAGACCTGGTGCAGTCAATATGCCTGCACCATTACATGCATTACCTGATGCTCCTGAAAAATGGCTACCCAAGTTTAATCCAGAAAATGGAACCCAAGCGAAGGAACATATCAATAACTTCATGTTAGCAGTTAATTTGAAGGGAGTGACTGAGCAAGATGTCGTTGTTAGGCTTTTTCCTTATACATTGCAAGGATCAGCAGGATCCTGGTATTTTTCCCTGCCTTCTGATTCTATTACCAGTTGGGACATTTGCCAAGAACAGTTTCTCACTAAGTATGGAGACGATAGATCTTTAGCTACACTAATAAATGATCTCTCCAATCTTAGGATAGAGCATAGGGAACCCATTAAAGAATTTAATACCTCGTTTCAATAAACTTTTGAATAAAATCCCAACGACCTCCAAACCAAGTGAAAAAATCAGAAGTGAGTGGTATATCACTGCCCTACCTGCCAATATAGCTATTTTTGTAGATAGGGCCGCAAAACCAACACTCGCTGAAAACATGAAAGAAGCACTTGCTGTGGAGAAACGTATCAATGCTCTAGAAAAGAAAGTAGCTCTTGAGGAAAGAAAAACCAAAAAAGTTTCGTTCAAAGATGACTCAAAGAAAAATCTCAAAAAGTCAACAACAGATATGAAGGTACCTCTGAAAATTTCTCAAGACTAATAAAATAAATAGTTGATAAGGCTAAGTGGCTGAAGCTGTTAAGGCAACAAGGATGTAAAATGAATCAGGGCACTGAAATAGCAATACCTGAGAATGATTAAGAAGAGGAAGAAGAGGAAACAATCTCATCAACTGATAATGAAGAGGAAATTGTTGAATGTCATGGCATGTGGGATTTCATACTGCCCAACTCCGATACAGATAATGATGAAGAAGCTTTACCTGTCTCTACTAGGAGTAAAAGTACTTCCGAACCTGTTCAGACAACTTCAAAGAAACGGAGTGTAGGTGCTGCTACAACAAAAGAAAAAGTACCTACAAAGAAATCACCCGCAGCAGTCCCCCAAAACCCACCTTCAACTTCAAATACTCCTCCAACATCCAAAACATTAGTAGTATCTGATTCAATGGATTACAATATTGTTGATGATATGAAGAAAACTAAGGCAAACATTACTATGTTTGAACTTAGCAAATTAAAACATCAGCAGAAATTGCTTCTCAAAGAATTGAATGCTGTTCCCTGTTCACCTCTTCCCAGTGCTAAAGCTGCAAATGATTCTGGTCAACCACCTTCTGGTATGATAGAAGCTACTGATTCAGTCCTGATTAGGGATAGATCAAATTCTCACACTCCACCCTTCCTTTTGACTTTTGAGATCTACAACAGAAACCTACACAATTGTTTGATTGACTCAGGGGCATCATCCAATATAATGCCAGCTTCAGTTTGTTCTAAACTGAACATAGAACCCCAAAAGTCTTCCATACACATTGTACAGTTAGACAGAAGCAAGGTCCAGGTTTCAGGAGAGATTAACTCCGTAACTATCAGGTTAGCAGCTGATCCACGGGTAGTTCAACGAATTGATATCTTAATAGCTGATATACCCGAATTTTATGGGTTGATTTTAAGTAGAGATTGGTCTGAAAAGCTCCACGGATATATTTCTACCGATTGGTCTCACATGTGGTTACCTTATGGAGGAAAGCCAAATCAAATAAAAATCAATCGAGAGAAACACATGACCCATACTGTAACAAATTTTGAACAGGAAAATCAACCAATTGCATTTAATAACAACATCTTGGGAAATTATTCATCAGAGTCATTTTTTGGAAATCTCACTGCCCAACCATCCCCTTTCTCAGTAAACAGTTTAACATCACAGATTGAAAACTATTCACAAAATGATAGGTCAAGATGTTTTAATGATACTGGGGAAACTGTAAATAAGATTGTTAATACTTCTTTATTTTGGTCTTTATATTTTGACGGCTCTAAATCTAACGAAGGTTCAGGAGCAGGGTGTATCTTGGTTAGCCCGCAAGGTGAAAAGACAATGTTGTCCTGTAGGTTAGAATTTGAATGCACAAACAATACAGCTGAGTATGAAGCTTTAGTCCAAGGTTTGTATAAAGAAATTGGCCTTAAAGTGCAATATTTGAAAGTATTCGGCGATTCTGAAATTATTGTCAAACAGGTGAGAAATAAAATTCACTGTCTTTCAAATCACCTCAAACATTATCAATCGCTGGTTCAAGAACTCATCACACACTTTTCTGCATTCAATATTTCTTCCATCCCTAAGTCTCAAAATTCACCAGCAGACTTGCTAGCCAATGTTGCTTCCAGACTCATACCTTCTGAAGATTTTAGCCCAGATAGATTTTCAATAGAATTACTTTTTAGACCATCTGTCCCAGACAATGTCACAAATTGGAGAGTTTTTTACCATGATCAAGATATCTTGAATTTCATGACTTCGGAGAAATCATATGATGATCAAATTATCGACGAAGAAGAGCATGATTTACAAATTTCTTCAAAAAGTAATGAAAATCCCATTCCGAAATCTGTTGTTAGATTGGAGGACTTGTATGATATTAAAGACAGATTCAAGAAAGTCACTAATACCAAGCTTCAAAGTTCTACTTTGAAATTTGAATTAGTGAATCTTGGTTCTGATTCAAAACCTCAAAATGTTAATTTGGGACTTAATTTAACATCAGAGGAAAGGGATGCTTTCATTAAACTATTGAACAAATACAAAAATGTTTTCGCTTGGAATTATGATGATTTAAAAACATATGATACTTCAGTTATTCAGCACACAATTCCAATGCTTCCCGATATTAAACCTGTTCAACAAAAGCTAAGGAAAGTTCATCCAAATCTTGAAGATCAAATCAAATCATAACTTAATAAACTTTTGAAAGCCAAAATCATTTTTCCTGTCAGGCATTCCAATTGGGTTTCCAATATGGTACCTGTAAGGAAGAAAAATGGTGATATAAGAATATGTATTGATTTCAGAAATTTAAACAAGGCATGTTTAAAAGACAATTTCCCATTGCCAACCATGGAACAGATACTTCAAAAAGTAGCTGGTTCTGAACTTATGTCCTTTCTTGATGGATTTTCAGGCTATAATCAAGTCTTGGTTCATCCAGATGACAGATTGAAAACAACTTTCAGAACGAAATGGGGAACTTATGCTTATCAAAAAATGCCTTTTGAATTAATAAATGCAGGAGCAACTTTCCAAAGAGCCATGGACATAGCATTTAAAGGTCTGATCAATAAATCAGTTGTTGTTTATCTCGATGATATAACAGTATTCTCAAAAAACAGAACCAATCATCTACATGATTTAAAACAAATATTTGAAAGATGTAGAAGGTTTGGTATTTCATTAAATCCGAAAAAATCTTTCTTTGCTTTGGATGAAGGAAAACTTTTAGGATTTGTTGTATCAAAAGATGGTATATACATTGATCCAGACAGAGTTAAATAAATCTCTGATATTTCTTTACCTCATAACAAAAAATCCATGCAATCATTTCTTGGACAGATCAATTTTGTAAAAAGATTCATTCCTGATTTTTCTTTAATTGTTTTACCTGTGCAAAATATGATCAAGAAGAATTCAGTATTCAAATGGGGGCATAAAGAGAAAAAAGCCTTTGAGGTAATCAAACAGGAAATCATTAATGCACCAGCATTAAGTACTCCAAATTTTTCTAAAGATTTTATTTTGTATACCTTATCCACAGAGACATCCTATGCAGCTGTTTTAACACAACTCAATGATCAGAAAATTGAAGCACCAATTTCTTTCTTTAGTTCAAATCTGCAAGGAGCTGAAATGAATTATTCCGATGTTGAAAAACAAGCCTTTGCTGTGTTCAAATCAATCAAGCATTTCAGACCTTTTCTCTTAAAAACTCATACAAAAATCATTGTCCCATTCTCTACAGTGAGGCAATTATTAATTCAGAGAGAAGTAGGAGAAAAACGAGCTAACTGGGTAACAGCCTTACAAGAATATGATGTTGATATTAAACCAGCTAAGATTTTTAGAGGACAAGGTTTTTGCAGATTATTAGCAGGAGCTCATAACATACCAGAGAATGATTATTCAAATCAAGATATTCAAGTAAATCAGATAAGTGTTACGGATTCTGAGTCTCAGTATTCTGATCTCATCTATTACTTGAAAAATGGGTATGCTCCTTATGATCTCAGTTATAAGAAAAAACGTGCTTTAAGATTAAAAGCTGTTAAATATGAGATCATTGATAATGTGTTATTTAGAAGAAATTATGATTCAATTTTGTTGAGATGTCTTGAAAATACTGAGGCTGAAAAGGTTTTGCAGGAGTTGCATGATGGACCAGCAGGAGGTCATTTTGGAGGTGATACCATAGCTCACAAAATAATTCGTGCTGGCTATTATTGGCCTACCCTTTTTAAAGATACGCATGAATATGTAAGAAAGTGCAGAATCTGCCAAACTGCAAGTGGAAGACAAAGGAAACCAGCTTTTCCTTTGCAACCAGTAAATATTGAGCAACCATTTGAACAATGGAGACTTGACATTATTGGTGAGATAGTACCTCATTCTTCCAAGCAGCACAAGTACATTCTTACTGCAACCGATTATTTTACAAAATGGGTAGAGGCAATCCCTTTCAAGGTAGCCAATTCTGATGCAATTATTGATTTCATAGATCAATTTATCATAACCAGGTTTGGTGTACCTCAAGCTCTTGTCTTTGATAATGCATCTTATTTTTCAGGAAACAGTTTAATAGAATTTGCAGTTAAAAGAGGTTTTAAACTCAAATATTCAGCTAATTATTGCCCACAAGGTAATGGATTAGCTGAATCCACCAATAAAAATCTTATCAAAATTATTAAAAGGACTATCGATCAAAATCAAAAGAATTGGCATAAATCTTTAATCTTTGCATTATGGGCTGATCGTATTACAGAGAAAGCTTCAATCGGAACTTCACCTTTTAATTTAGTTTATGGAAAAGAAGCTGTGATACCATCAAATTTAACTCTTCCATCATTAGCCCTGGTACAATTTATTGAAGAAAATTCTTCTTCATCCGTTCAATTGAGGTATGATCAAATCCTTAAACTAGAAGAAGAGAGAGATAAAGCTAGAATTGTTCATGAAAAACATCAACAACTTGTGAAATCTTCTTTTGATGCAAGTTCTACCGGCTCAAAAATTTTGTCAATTGGTGATCTTGTTCTAAAATGGGATAAGGCACATGAAGAAAAAGGTAAACATACCAAATTTCAAAAGATGTGGCTTGGACCATTCCAGATCGTTGAAAAGATAGGCTCAAATACATTCATGATCCAAGATCTAACAGGTAAGAGAGAATCTCTTCCTGTAAATGGGCTTATCTTAAAGAAATTCTTCTCATAAGGAGGTAACCCCTTCTTAAATTGTACATATTCCTTTTTGCAAAGTCTTTTATTGTTTTTATAAATAAAGGTTGTTAATAAGTCTCTAATTGACTGTTTACTTGATAGAAAAATTCTAAAGAAAAATATTATAAATATTTATTTTAGTGTAAATAAGAATTTTTAGAGAAATGATTATATTCTTTTGATAGTTTTAAATAAGATGTTAAACTTTGAAAGATTATACCAATTATTTGCATAATCTTTTTGGAAAAACTTGAGGAAAATGTAAATCATTACAAGTTTATTAATCAGAGAGAAGTTATCTATAAAAGTAAAGATTATTCAAGACTTGGTACTCAAAAAACTCAGAAAATTGTCATCCATTGATTCTTAAGGATAAGACTAGTTCACCCCATTCATTTAGGTTGTGATTTTTTAGAATATAATTCTAAGAAATTATGTTAAAATTTTTAAGAGATAAGAGGTCTCATCATGAGCTGACTTACCATATTCATAAGAAATAATAAAACTGACATTACCAATACTGCATATCAAAACAGGGTAATGGCTTATAAATATAAGACAAGGGGTCTCATCACGAGCCAGCTTGTTCAGTTTAATTATAACTATTGAATGGCATTGTTATCAACTAGCTACCAAACCAGAACAATGGCTCTTAAAAAAAAATAAAAAAATAAAAAATAAATAAAAGACAAAAACATGAGATAATATATCTTATGAATTTATCTTTTAAAAAGTCATAATCTTAGTTGAATGGGACAATGAATAGTTAATGGTTAAAAGGTAACCCTGTCGAGACTATGAACGTTTGCAGGCAGCAGAGGCAATACCTATGACAATAGAGTATATTATCAAAACCAAGCTTGAAGAAATCCACTTACTTCATTATTAATACCAATCAAAGCTTAAGACAACTCAAAATGTTTTTTATTCTCAAGAAACTAGAAAGAAATTGTTAATAATTTTTATTCTTTTTCATAAGTTAGATTTTATTTTTGATTATCCTAGGATAATTTTATTTACCTTTAAAAATCTTTACTTACTTAAGATATAGTATTCATTCTATTTTTTAGAGATAACTGGTTCTTTCAAGTGAATCGCCAATTGTTGTACTATACAACAACCCTCCCTTTTTCTAAATTTTAGAAATAAAATTTAGAAATAGGTTCCCTTTCTTTTTAGAAATAAAACACTTAGAAATAAAATTCATTGTTTTGAAAAATTTCATATTCAACATTCAAAAAACTTATGGTCCGATCTAATATACAAGGCCTTATCATAAAAAACAAATCAAAGTTAAAAGTTCAATCGCAATCGGAGAATCGGAGATAACCTTTAAAAGAAATTTCATATGCCCATTTCAAATCTTCCGATGCGATTAGTCCAATCGGAAAATTTCAATCGCTAAGAGTTTAAAACAGTTAATTATAACTTCCGATGCGATGCGGTCAATCGCAATCGATTAATCGGGACAGTCTTCAAAAAACTCTTTACGCTTAGTTGAAATTCCCCGATCCGATGTGCATTTGATAATAAACGCTTTTAAAAGAAAATTCGAACATTTGTTTAAAATATATGGTAGACCCCACCATTAGAGATCGGAAAGATCTGCAATCGCAATCGATCAATCGAGATAAACGTATTGTGATACTTATTTGCCATTCGAAAACTTCCGATGTGATTCATCTATTTGCATACGAAGATTTTTTTGAATATATTAATATATCACAAGCGCCAAATCTTAATTGGTACGAAGGCATTCAATAACGAATCAAATGAATATGGTTTATGATTTGGTCTTAAATACTTAAGTGTGACCCAAAAGGAGCATTTACGCAATATACGAAACAAATAAATGAAAACCATAAGTTCATAAATCATTCCATTTGAGTGGATTGTTGATCACGACTGAGAGTTTATTGTCTTGCAGAGCCAAAGAACACCAAGTTCTTTCATTCACAGACAAAGGGAAGCGGTAGCAGACGCAGAAATGTCAAAGAGAGGAAGAAGAAACAAGACTGCTCTACCAGTGAAGTTTTCCGAGACTCCTACGGTCTCAAAAGAAAAGCCCATAAAGCTAAGGCTAGTCACAGATACATCATGCCAAGGTCTTGGGAAAATGACATGGGACACAGTCTACAACCTGTTGGAAAAATTAGACCCCAAGGTCACAGTGGAGAAGGCATCAGTTCCAGACGAGGATAGCTCGGATTCCGACTCTGACATCAATGAAAGAACACTTGCAAATTCATTTCTGCATCGAATTGCAGCCAGAGCAAGCATTATGCCTTACTATGATGTAGTTCGATGGGTTATTGACAGTGTAAAGATACAAGATAGAATGTTTATTTCAGCATCTGGAGTGCCTTTCGGCTCATTTAAAGCAGAAGACTTGAAAGCAATGTACCATCTTCCAGACCCACAGAAGGTGTATAACAAGGAATTTATCAAAGAATTTGCTGATGATAACAAAGTCCAATCCGACCCTATCAGAAATTGGAGGAAAAACCCAGAGAAGCACCGAAATGAAGCATCCGGTATGTATTCTGTAGATTCTCTTCTGCCTCCATATTGCTATGCAGCTGCCATGATGTGTAGGTTATTTGGCAATGATAATTCAACTAGGTTTTCTATACAAATGGTCCCATTAATCCTAGCAGCTGTGAATTCCGACATTATGGATTGGGCTGTTATTCTTTCTGATAGAATGGCCAATATGATCCTTGAGTACAGACAAGAAAAAGATGCTGGAAATTCTACCCCCTTTTTCTTTTGTGCCTATATTCTTGATGCTATTTGTTTCAATTCCGAATTTCCCTTATTTGGATGGAAATGGACTCCCAATAACCCCCTTCCAATCCATATTTATCATAAATTGCTTTGGAAGATTCATTTCCAAGCTAATTTATATAGAATCTGTCATGGTTTCCTCATTCTTGTTTTCCAAACCATTTTTAATCGCTTCCCTCCTAGGATTTCTGATAAAGCTAAAGCCGACCTGTCTGCAATCGGAGATTGGTTTGGGGAGGAAAAATTTACTTACATCAGGGTTTTTGGTAGTATAGTGGAGCCACATGTTCTTCCGCTTTTTGTTCCAGACAAACTTCTCGCTCAAGAAGTTTCTTATCAATTGACAATTGAAGGTATATCCAGGTCTTTGAACAACAGTAAGAAGAAAATGTGGCCTCAATTCCCACTCAATTGTGGTCATTTCACTCTAAATGATTTCAAGCATGCAGAGAAGGAAGTCTTCAAGATAAGAGGTTGTAAATTTGCAACCATTCCTGGAAGACAATATGATCCAAAAAAAGATAGCATTCGATGTCACTGCTTCAGTTTCAATTGCTCGTTTCGAGCATGAACCAGATATGTTTGATGATTTGTTTGTTTCATTAGATAATTTTCCTCAGATTTTTGACTTGGTCAAGTCTGAATTTCAACAGGAGGAAATAAATAAATTTCTCTTATTTAGAAGCCAGAGATTGTTGTTAGTACCTCTGGACCAGCTGAGAACTCAAATCCAAAAATCAGAGACAGAAGGTACATCCGGCCAAACGCTAGTAGAAACATCTACCAGCAAAATCATTACACAATCGGCTGTCAACCAGCCGATTGTACATACTCAAAAAGTGGTCACTATTGACAAACCTGATGCCCCAAAGGGAAATACTGCTCAAATGATAGACAAATGCACAAATATCAATGATCAGGTGCATAATCAAAAGGATGGATCGGATGATAAAAGCACTAAGCAGAGCATAGATAAAGAGAAAGGAAAAGAAATAACTAAGGAGATTATGGTTTCCACTAATCTTGATATTTCTTCTCAGCTATTAAATCAATATGATCAGTTTGCTCAATAGCTTGGATTGCAGGATAAAGGTAAAGAACAAATAGAGCAGGATGTTGAAATCATTCCTGAACATCCTACAGGGCATATTGTATTAAAGGGTGAGGAGATCCCTCCTTTGGATGTATTTTACAGCCCTAAACATAAGGTTGTTGTCAAAAGACAAAGAAAGAAAAGAAAAACAGAACAGGGTATATTTTCTACTCCATCAGAGGAGTTGATGAATATTGTTTATAAGAACAATGAAATGAATCCATTTGAAGACCTTACAAAATTTTCCCAGTATACAGGAGCTTATAGTGCTGCAACAGTGGATAAAGTTGTAGAAGTTTCTCAATTAATAACTCAGAAAGATCTTCACATAGCTTCACTGGAAGAACAAGCTAAGGAGAATCAGCAACTGATCAGCCAATTGCAACAACAACTACAGGATCAGACATTCAGGTCTAAAGAATTGGAGAAACAGCTTGCTGAAGAAAAGAAAAAGGTTGATGAAAAGCTTTTAGGCAAACAAAAGCAGCTAAATGAAGAAATTTCTAAGTTACAGAGTCTGTTACAAAATGAGGAAAATGAAAAAATGATTAAAGAAAAGGAATTTCAAGCAACTTTGGATAAGTTTAAAGATTACCCAAAGTTAAATGAATTCAAATCAGAAGCCCTTGAGGCTAATAAATTATTGACTCAGCAGTTAATTGAATTTTGCTCAAAGCTGTCACAAGCAGAACCTTTTTGTGATATTACTTCATCTTTGATCCAAAATATCATAACTCTTAGACAAGAAATAGATGATGCCGATGAAAATATTTCTGAGTTTCTCAACTGGCAGGATACAGAAAAGGGAAAAGAAGCAAATCTTCCTAGGATAGAGGAAAAACACAAAGAAATCTTGTTTACAGAATGGGAACATCAATTAATGAAATCTGATAGAGCAATATCAAGGGCCAGAAATATAATGAATAATCTCATGCAATTCATAAATGACAGCTTATATTCAATTAATCTCATTTCAGACTGTGTTCCTGGCAGTTTGCCAAAGATAAAAGAAACTGAAGACAGGTGGAGAAAAGAAATGGAAAGGAAAAGTCAACAAATCGGCAAACTTCAAACTATATCCGGGATAGTATGTGGACTCATGTGATCAAGCCAAACAATCAACAGACAGCTATCAAACTTCTATCAAACGCTGTCGATTGTCTAATTCCAGAATTTTCTGATGCCACCTATGCTGGACAGTTGCATACTGAGATGAGTCATCCACCAAGACTCCGAGATATGTTGAACATTTTCAACTTGGCTTCGTCAAGCGAAGGAGAAAAACAATGAATCAGTTTTATTCAAAAATAGCATTTCAGTTTTAATTTGATAGATTGTAGCAGTAGTATTAGGATTTTGTTATGTAATTTATTATTTAAATCCTTCTCATGCATTTAGAGAAGGATCGGAAGTTGTAATATTTTTGGGATTTGGAGCTAACATTTATGTACTTCATTCCTTATTATATTTATATGAAAGATCACATCTGGTGATTTTGTGCTTAAATTATCTTTGAAGTGTTGCATTTTTGTGCCTTTGGATTTAATTTTACATCGGAGTTACTAGGTCAGAGTATCACATTTCGTTTGACAGTCTGCAAGATGAATGAGGTATTTCTATCTGTTCATTGTTGATTTTCTCTGTTATATGGTATTCATTTGAAGAATTTGCTATCATTTATATATT
The DNA here is from genome assembly GCA_034641835.2 of Pinus albicaulis. Taxonomy (NCBI): domain Eukaryota; kingdom Viridiplantae; phylum Streptophyta; class Pinopsida; order Pinales; family Pinaceae; genus Pinus; species Pinus albicaulis. Next base: position 817,503,511 of record CM076579.1, on the reverse strand, counting down.
TGATTTACATAATATTTCCTTTTTATATTATCATTTTTTAGTATAATTGGAATATTATCATTTATAGACATATATGAATGGTATATGATGATGAATGCAATATGCTAATATAACTCTGTTTAATTTATTAAACAGAGTTATCTTTATTCGTTTCTGCACATTTCAATTTAATTAATAATACATTTTCATGGTTATTATTAGATTGAAACAATCCTAAGTTGTATTCACATATAATCACCCGGGTTAAAATTAGAATTTCTTTATCAGTATTTAGTTTAGATTAGATAGTTTTATTTTCTGTTAATTTAGTCCCATTTTCACCCATTCAATTCAATCCACTTAGTTATAAGGAAACTGGTCCTTTAAATCCAGTCGGAGCCACCATCCCAAACAGAAAAGGAGCTGTCTTAAGGTCCCGACCGGGTGGTTTTCCCCCAATGTTTGAAGCAGAGATTTTCTAGGCTTCAACATTTTTGGCGCTAGAAGGAGGGCCTCAACTGTGAATGGCAAGCAAACCCAAATCTGCAAACCATTCTAAGAGTAATCCTCCCTCCACATCACCTCGTATTTCCCAATTGCATGCTGGTTCTCCAACATCCAAGCAAGAAGAAGAGGTATCCACTATCATTGCTCAAACCTACCATACTCCAGAACAATTAAGTCTTCAATCTCCTGAAGTTCAGTCTCTCATCCAAAAACTTCAGAGTTTCTCCATTTCACCACAGAGATCTGAGCTATCTCAAAGCAGTGAGACTTCGCAATTCAATCTACCTCACCCTCTCACTAGAATTCAGAGTGGAAAGCTCGGTATTGAACCTACTGAGTTCCCTTTACCTAAAAGGAAAAGGGCAAAGAAAAACACTGAAGATTCTGACAGTGAAACACTTTCATCCACATCCTCCATCTCATCCTCCCCAGTGCGAAGTCAACCATCCACTCCCTCATTACATATTGTTGTTCACCAGGAATTCGGAACTTCAACATCTCAACCTGCTCACTCCTCAACATCAATTCCTTCCTAGACATCTGGAATCTCAACAGTAGTATCATCCACCACTAGTATTATAATGGCAGATCCATGGACCAGACCTGGTGCAGTCAACATGCCCACACCATTACATGCATTACCAGATACTCCAGAAAAATGGCTACCCAAGTTTAATCCAGATGATGGAACCCAAGCTGAGGAACATATCAATAACTTCATGTTAGCAGTTAATTTGAAGAGAGTAACAGAGCAAGATGTCGTTGTTAGGATTTCTATCGCTTTTGAGATCAATGGAGATCCGGTATTTTCCACTGCCTTGATTCTATTACCCGGTTAGGACATTTGCCAAAGCAGGTTTCTTACTAGGTATGGAGACGATAGATCTTTAGCAACACTAATAAATGATCTCTCCAATCTTAGGATAGAGCATAGGGAAGCCATTAAAGAATTTAATGCTCGTTTCAATAAACTTTTGAATAAAATCCCAACGACTTCCAAACCAAGTGAACAAATCAGAAGTGAGTGGTATCTTACTGCCCTACCTGCCAATATAGCTATTTTTGTAGACAGGGCCGCAAAACCAACACTTGCTGAAAACATGAAAGAAGCACTTGCTGTGGAAAAACCTATTAATGCTCTAGAAAAGAAAGCAGCTCTTGAGGAAAGAAAAACCAAAAAAGTTTCATTCAAAGAAGACTCAAAGAAGAAAATCTCAAAAGATCCATATGATATGGAAGGCCTCCAAAAGGTTCTCAAGACTATGTCAAATGAAATGATTGAGATTAAGAAACAAGTAGCTGAAACTTCAACCAAAAGGCCCTGTAAGAATTATAAGAAAACTGAATCAAGAGCCACTAAGCCATCGTATCTTATGCAGATTCAGATCAAGAAGAGGAAGAAGAGGAAACAATCTCACTAACTCATAATGAAGAGGAAATTGTTGAATGTCATGGCATGTGGGATTTCATACTGCCCAACTCCGATCCAGATAATGATGAAGAAGCTTTACCTGTCTCTACTAGGAGTAAAGGTACTTCCGAACCTGTTCAGACAACTTCAAAGAAACGGAGTGCAGGTTCTGCTACAACAAAAGAAAAAGTACCTACAAAGAAATCACCCGCAGCAGTTCCCCAAAACCCACCTTCAACTTCAAATACTCCTCCAACATCCAAAACATTAGTAGTGTCTGATTCAATGGATTACAATATTGTTGATGATATGGAAAGAAAACTGAAACTAAACATTACTATCAGTTGAACTTGTAAATTAAAACATCGGCGAAATTAGCCTCAAAGAGAATTGAATCATTCACATTCACCTCTTCCCGATGCTAAGGCACAAATGATTACGGTCAACCACCTTGGTAGCAGAAAGTGAAACTCGTTCCAGTCTGATTGGGGATAGATCAATTCTCACACTCCACCGCTTCCTTTTGACTTTTGAGATCTGTGAGAAACCTACACAATTGTTTGATTGACTCGGGGCATCATCCGAAATATAATGCCGACTTGGGTTGTTCTACGCTGAACATAGAACCACAAGTCTTCCATACCATTCTGATTAGACGAAGCAAGTCCGTTTGGAAGATTAACTCGTAACTATCAGAGTTAGCAGGCGATCCACGGGTAGTTCGCAATTGATATCTTAATAGCTGATATACCTGAATTTTATGGGTTGATTTTAAGTAGAGATTGGTCTTAAAAGCTCCACGGGTATATTTCTACCGATTGGTCTCACATGTGGTTACCTTATGGGGGAAAGCCAAATCAAATAAAAATCAATCGAAGCTTACATGACCCATACGCTAACAGATTTTGAACGGAGAAAATCAACCAATTGCATTTAATAACATCTTGGTATTCATCGAGTCATTTTTTAGGAAATCCTCACGCAGCCATTCCCTTTCATTCATGAGTTTAACATGCTAAGTGAAAACTATTCAGGCGATAGGGTCAAGATATTTTAATGATATTTCAGAGAGCTGTAAATAAGATTATTATGCAATTCTTTATTTTTGGTCTTTATATTTTGGTGACTCTAAATCACGGGGGTTCGGGAGCTGAGGGTGTATCTTAGTTGCCTTTTAAGGTCGAAAAGACATCTTTTTCACATGGGTTAATTTAGATACATAAAATAATGCGGTGAGTATGAAGCTTTAGTCCAAGGTTTGTATAAAGCAATTGGCCTTAAAGTGCAATATTTGAAAGTATTCGGCGATTCTGAAATTATTGTCAAACAGGTGGGAAATACAATTCACTGTCTTTCAGATCACCTCAAACATTATCAATCGCTGGTTCAAGAACTCACCACACACTTTTCTTCATTCAATATTTCTTCCATCCCTAGGTCTCAAAATTCAGCAGCAGACTTGCTAGCCAATGTTGCTTCCAGACTCATGCCTTCTGAGGTTACAATACGATAGATTTTCAATGAAATTACTTTTTAGACATACGTAGGAACAATGTCCCTACTGGGGTAGGATTTTACCATGATCAAGATATTTTAAATTTCATGACTTCAGAGAAATCATATGATGAGCAAATTATTGATGAAGATGATCATGATTTACAAATTTCTTCAAAAGGGAATGAAAACCCCATTCCAAAATCTGTTGTTAAATTGGAGGACTTATATGATATTAAGGACAGGTTCAAGAAAGTCACTAATACCAAGCTTCAAAGTTCTACTTTGAAGTTTGAATTAGTAAATCTGGGTTCTCATTCCAAACCTCAAAATGTTAATTTAGGACTCAATTTAACACCAGAGGAAAGGAATGCATTCATTAAACTGCTGAACAAGTATAAAAACGTTTTTGCTTGGAATTATGATGATTTAAAAACATATGATACTTCGATTATTCAACATACAATCCCAATGCTTCCTGATATTAAAACTGTTCAACAGAAGTTGAGAAAGATCCATCCAAATCTCGAAAGTCAAATCAAATCAGAACTTAATAAACTTTTAAAAGCCAAAATCATTTTTCCAGTCAGGCACTCCAATTGGGTTTCCAATATGGTACCTGTAAGGAAGAAGAATGGTGATATAAGAATCTGTATTGATTTCAGAAATTTAAACAAGGCATGTTTGAAACACAATTTCCCATTGCCAACCATGGAGCAGATACTTCAAAAAGTAGCTGGTTCTCAACTTATGTCCTTTCTTGATGGATTTTCAGGCTATAATCAAGTCTTGGTTCATCCAGATGATAGATTGAAAACAACTTTCAGAACGAAATGGGGAACTTATGCTTAGCAAAAAATGCCTTTTGGATTAATAAATGCAGGAGCAACTTTGCAAAGAGCCATGCACATAGCATTTAAAGGTCTGATCAATAAATCAGTTGTTGTTTATCTCGATGATATAGCAGTATTCTCAAAAAACAGAACCGATCATCTACATGATCTAAAACAAATATTTGAAAGATGTAGAAGGTTTGGTGACTGATGAAACTCCAAAAAAAAAATCTTTCTTTGCGCTGGATGAAGAAAAGCACACTGCAGGATTTGTGTCAAAAGATGGTATATACATTGATCCAGACGAGTTAAAGAGATCTCGTGTTCTTTAACCTCTTAACAAAAAATCATACGATCAATTCTTGGACGGTCAGAGATTTTGTAAAAGATTCATTCTGATTTTTCTTTAATTGTTTTACCTGCAAAAATATGATCAAGAAGAATTCGGTATTCAAATGGGGGCATAAAGAGAAAAGAACGCGCGGGTTAATCAACCGGTCATCATTAATGCACCTTCTCTTTCTACCCCATATTTTTCCAAAAATTTTATTTTGTATACTTTAGCCACAGAGACATCTGATGCAGCTGTTTTAACACAACTCAATGATCAGAAAATTGAAGCACCAATTTCATTCTTTAGTTCAAATCTGTAAAAGGTGAGGAGATCCCTCCTTTGGATGTATTTTACAGCCCTAAACATAAGGCTGTTGTCAAAAGACAAAGAAAGAAAAGAAAAACAGAAAAGGGTATATTTTCTACTCCATCAGATGAGTTTATGAATATTGTTTATAAGAACAATGAAATGAATCCATTTGAAGACCTTACGAAATTGTCCCAGTATACAGGAGCTTATAGTGCTGCAACAGTGGATAAAGTTGTAGAAGTTTCTCAACTAATAACTCGGAAAGATCTTCACATAGCTTCACTGGAAGAAAAAGCTAAGGAGAATCAGCAACTGATCAGCCAATTGCAACAACAACTACAGGATCAGACATTCAGGTCTAAAGAATTGGAGAAACAGCTTGCTGAAGAAAAGAAGAAGGTTGATGAAAAGCTTTTAGGCAAACAAAAGCAGCTAAATGAAGAAATTTCTAAGTTACAGAGTTTGTTACAAAATGAGGAAAAGGCAAAAATGATTCAAGAAAAGGAATTTCAAGCAACTTTGGATAAGTTTAAAGATTATCCAAAGTTATATGAATTCAAATCGGAAGCCCTTGAGGCTAATAAATTATTGACTCAGCAGTTAATTGAATTTTGCTCAAAACTGTCACAAGCAGAACCTTTTTGTGAGATTACTTCATCTTTGATCCAAACTATCATAACTCTTAGACAAGAAATAGATGATGCCGATGAAAAGATTTATGAGTTTCTCAACTGGCAGGATACAGAAAAGGGAAAAGAAGCAAATCTTCCTAGGATAGAGGAAAAACACAAAGAAATCTTGTTTACAGAATGGGAACATCAATTAATGAAATCTGATAGAGCAATATCAAGGGCCGGAAATATAATGAATAATCTCACGCAATTCATAAATGACAGCTTATATTCAATTAATCTCATTTCAGACTGTGTTCCTGGCAGTTTGCCAAAGATAAAAGAGACTGAAGACAGGTGGAGAGAAGAAATGGAAAGGAAAAGTCAACAAATCGGCAAACTTCAAACTATATC